>PXNZ01000058.1:0-160380 GCA_003012085.1 Trichoderma brevicompactum
GATATACGAATATACGGAAGACATGGATCATGGAACCTCTTGATAAGCATAAATAGAAGGGCATTTACGGTGTATCAGTCTTCGGTTTGATGCTGGTGCAAGATTCCTCGTCATCTACTCCGTACCTCGCCAAGTGTTCTGCATGCGGTTTGGTCATATTTTCCAAAATGAAGGCCCCCAATTCAGCTGAAATTCTCACCCAAATCCGTATTGGGCGCGGGCCCAATGGATACGAGGTCATATCCAGCTCACACTCTGATGAAGCCATTTACAAATGGGAGCATGAGAATCAGCAGGCTAAGCTCACGCGCTCTTGCCCTCCTCGACTATGGCCCAAAGGCTCGTACAAAACTTCATGTCCTCGGCCCATCCTCATCAAGAAACAGCATCAACAACAGCTGCATGAGCTCAGTGCAGCGCTGGTTGCTTCGCTCACTGACATTGTGGATCGATGGTGGTTTGACACTGCTGCAGAACTCCCCAAGCGGATGCCGCTGGGACAAAAAGAACAAGAACTGTTACAGGTTAGTTTACCTTGGCTGATTGTCGATGTAGCTTAAATATTGAAATCAAAGCCTCGTTATCACATATCGTATGCTACTGGGAGTTAACATCAATTCGCAGTATGTAGAATTGCAGTCAATATTAGGAAAGCTGCCCCATTATACGTCTTGCAGGGGCTCGTGGAGGCCAGACTTTTTGGTTGAGGAGGTGACAAACGAAGACGGCACAACGGTGGAAAACTTTCGAATAACCGAAATCAATGCTCGATTTTCCTTCAATGGATTCATGCATGCGGCATATGGGCAGTCAGCGCTTGATGACACTGGCATGGGAGAATATGGGCTCGTTAGCGCTGCGGGTGCAACCGAGGTATGGCTCACCTTTTTTTTCCCTTCTCTCTTACCAAGCCTCTGTTGGTTAAGATTTCCTGACAAGATTTACAGCTGATTGATGGGTTATTCACTCTATTTCGGAGAGATCGCCCGCTTCACCTACTAAAGGGCGAAGAGGCCGGAATTGACATCCACATGTTTGTCGACGCTGCAAGGCGTCGTCTGGGATCCGCGCCACGAGTGGTCGATCTTGAGGATCTGAGATTGGTGAAAGACGAGAAAAGAAAATCCGGATATACTCTGTGCGCTGTGCTTAAGAAACCTGAGCGTGGCGCCGCTTTCCCAGATACGTCTTCAATGTTCTTCACCAGCGATGGAGAGTTTGTGGAGGAGATCTATCAGGTTGGACTGGAGCTACACCAGCGTGAGCTTCTTGCTATGCGACCGGAAATGTTGCGAGAAATCAGTCTGCGCTGTTTCAACGACATGCGAACCATCCTGTTGATCCATGACAAGCGGATGCTCGGCATCGTTAAGCAGGAGCTCGAAAAGCAAGTGATACTCAATGTGATCACTCCAAGACAAGCTGAGATTCTCGACAAGGGAATTGCAGACACATTTCTCCCCGGATCACTGCAGCTACAAAACCTACTATTTCGTTCAGAACAGTGCCCGAATCTTCACCAAGAGTACATCTTGAAGCCGATTCGCAGCGGAAAAGGCGATGGCATCATATTCGGCGAAGACTTAACCAACGACGAGTGGGTGGCCGCATTAAAGCGTCAGCTCTCCCCAGAACTTGCATTGGAGAATTCCTGTGTGGTGCAACGTCGAATCTTCCCTCGCCTGTACGACGTGGTACTGACCTCGTCGGGAGAGAGGCAACGATGCCCCCTGGTTGGCACGTATCACATTGCCAATGGTATCTTCCTTGGCTTGGGAATTTGGCGCAGCAGTAACGATCGGATATGTGCTGTTAGCCATGGAGGTGCCTGGATGTGCTCTGTGATACAAAAGGACATGGTTTGAGACACTGTCTCACACCACGGGTTTAGAGATTACTAAGTGTGGGCTGTGTATAATACTAGATAGCAGTATTATTGGCCACCGCAAAACACTGGCTTGGCTAATATCGTGTTTGCTTGATCTTGTGCCGAGATATTCAACTTGTAAAAGAGACATGTCCTGATTTGTGGGCTGGGCTCCCTCGTAAAGGGTTAGGACTGGTGTCAGTAAGCCGGATGGGGACATTGATGCAGCTATGATGCTTCGGAAATTGTGACATCAATTGTCTGTGCATAAAACTGCAATGATAAATAACTTAATCAGCTATTGCATCGATGTAAGATGAACTCAACCTCGCAGCCACATCTATCATCTACTTGTAGGATATTGTGGTGCACCCCATCCATCATTCTTCCTCTTTTCCTTTTTTCTTCTTCTACTTCTTGACAATATCACGAGGACTACTCACTGAATCTATCTATCATGTATCGTCGTGCTGCACTCAAGTTTCCCACAGCCCGTCGTCTCCATGGTGTTGCCCATCAGCAGGGCCATCATCTGAGAGCCCCCCGACTCTCTAGGGCGGCAATTGATGAGGCTCGCCACACGCCTACAGACATCTCGAGGATCGTGCCTAATCTGGAGGCGCCAGATCTGAGCTACGCCCAAGAGCCTAGTCATGTACACAGCGTATCAGAGAAGCTGCGGCAGAATGGTATCCTCAAGGTAACCCTGGGATTTGCAGACAGCAAGAGCCAATATCTTGAGCATCTACTATTGAGCCTGCATCAAAGCCATGGACATCAGCTCCCAATCGCTCATAGCGCAACCCGGGGCTGGTTTTGGGATGTCCTGCCCACCACTACGAGCTTCCAGACGGCAAATTGCCAGGCCCGCTCCGAGACAATGGAAGAGTTTCCCTGGCATACGGATTGCAGCTACGAGAACCCCCCACCGCGGTATTTTGCCCTACATGTCCTGCAGCCCGATCGATTTGGTGGCGGGACCCTCTCTGTGATGAACGTGGAACGGTTGAGCGAGCTACTTTCCCCAACCACCAGGATGTCTTTGGCTAGACCCGAGTATCTCATCCGCACACCGCCTGAATTTACCAAGCATCCTGGTCAGCAGCATATCGTGGGAAGTATCCTATTGGCTGATGAGGAGGGCCGGCCTACCATGATGCGTTTTCGGGAGGATCTCTTGACGCCTTTGAGCGAAAGAGCTTCCGCAGCATTAGACGAGCTGAAACAAGCCCTGCAGGGCACCGAGGCGCAATCACACTCAACCTTGCACCTGACTCCGAAGACCTTGCCCGAGCGATCTATCATCCTCATCGATAATCGAAGGTGGCTGCATGCGCGGAATCACATCAGGGATCCGGAACGACATCTCCGCCGAGTCAGATGGGACGCTGTCCCCTTCCCTAGTGCCTCCGCATAAGATGGGGGGATATGAAAGCCAGAGAGAGCTTTAGGACATCGAAAAATTTGTTTGTTGGCACATGGATGGAGAAGAGCGACGTGTATAACTAGGATTTTTTTTTAGTGGCTTAAATAGTTCCATGTACTATCGATTTATTGTGAAGCACAACGATTTACAGCTGGCAGACTCATGATACGTACAATCACGTATGCTGCGTGTAACCTTACTTGACGGGCTCATAGAAACATGAAAACACAGATATGACCACGATAAAAATTGCCCTTTTCAGTCCATTAGCCGTAATTGGCCTGCCGATCGTATCCGAGGTGGATGGGCTGACCGGAGCTGAATGTGGACCCTTGCAGGAGATTTGCCGCGTTCTCGATCTGAGCTTGCATAATTTAAACTGTGCCCCTTTGCCCGCTTACTATACTCGGCGGTTCGAAAGTAGTAGTACTACTAGTAATAATGGCGGTCAAATTGAAACAATGTCTCTCGGAATGAGATATGATTGATGCCATGGCATCATCAATGTTTCAAACGTGGCGGCAATTCCTATGGGAAACTTAGCGCAGCTAGCCCTATCTCTTCTTGTAAAGGATGTGTCTGTCATTTTCTTGTTTGCTTTTTCTCCCCTGGATACATCGTAAATTCATCTTACGTGTCCTTCATATGCATGTCTCAGTTGGGGCTGGACTATGAGGCGGGTGGCTATCTCGGCTCCTCGATAGTACCTAAACGCGATTATTATTATTATAATTACTATGGCCGTCGTTGACTGGGCTACCAGTAAGTTGCATATCCCCAGCGCGGATCTATAATGATGAATACAGTAACCCTCGCACAGTGCGTTGAACGTATATGTTTCTATGAAGGCAGAGCAGCAATATCAGGTTGCTATCCGCGCCACAGGCCTCTGCTTTAATGTATTCTTCACCTCGATCCGTAGAATAATAGAGCAGAAGTCTATTGTGCGATTCGTATTTCTTGAACTTTGCATACTGGATACTTATTCTCAATCATGGAATTCGAACCTCATTCATTGGAGGAGGTGTTGGCTGTTGCCAAAATGCATCCCTTTTACGTAGAAGGGATTCAATATCCTCCTGATGAAAAGACCGTCCGGGAGGTCAAAGCTGAGGTTACAAAGCAGCAAACAAAAGGCGAATTAAAATCACAGCCCATCATCTGGAAGAAGGATCTGTAAGTGGAGTGACACGGAACATGGCCAGTCCCTAATTCTAACCCTTGCCAGTTACAATACTATTCAACGGCTCGTCAATGATACAAACTCCAATAATACTTATCGTCAGAGCGTATATGCAAGCATTACCGGTGGAGGATTTGGTTCGAAGCCGCTTTTCTTTGGGACGGATGTATACGAGAATCGCAAACATAGAGCTCATTTTGGTCAATTTCTCAAAACTATTGGCGTTATTGAGCCAGGGGACTGGGCGTTGACGACCCATTGTGCCGGTGAACTTTACAGGTGAGTAACTTGATCATGTTGTAGAGTGATGAAGGGAATATGCCAGTGCTGATGGCAATATTATCAATCAGGTCCCTAGATCTCATGCTCGAAATCCTGGAGAATGCTGGAAGCTCAGTTCTTAGCGCTGGGAATTTCATGCCACCTCACGACGTCGCCAAGCTTCTCGCAAAATACCATATCAACGTTCTCGTTGGCGACAGTGGCCAGATCGTTCAGATGGTGCACCACATCTCGACTCTCCCTGCCGAGGAACGCGCTCTGATCAAACTCGACAAGCTTATTTATACATCCGAGGTGCTCACATCTGCTCAAAGAGCGCATATCAAGGAAACCTTGAGCTCTGTAAAGGTTTTTTCTGTTCTTGGCAGTGCGGAAGCAGGACCTTGGGCGGCCAGCAGCCCGGATATCACAGGAAGGGAGAGTACTACTAGCGAGGAGGATCTTATTTTCGATACTCGTGCTATGCTTCTCGAAGTCTTTCCGTCATCGTTTACTGAAGGCGACTCAAATGTTGACCCTCTGCCAGAAGGTGAAACGGGGATAGTTGTGCAAACCTCTCTTTCGCGGTTACGCAACCCCCTTGTACGATATGTTACTGGTGACATTGGATCGGTCCATCCTCTACCGGAGCACTCTCGCGATAAGATCCCAGCAGCTGATTGGCCTTATTTTCGAATTCTTCGGCTCCAAGGCCGTGACAGGCGAATTAGTTTCGATTGGGATGGGGAGTACATTCAGTTTGAAGATATGGCAGCGTTGTTAAATAACGAAGAATGCGGCATTCTACAATGGCAAATCATTCTGGATAAACTCGAACCTTCCTTGGAATCGTCTTTGGAAATTCGGTTAATGTGCTCTCCACGGACTTCACGAGTTCTCTCGGAACAAGCTCTCATTGATCGCATCAAGGGTTTTCTTCACGTCATATCGACAAATGAATACCGATTCAAGGTTACTTTTGTGGATGAGCTGGATGGGTTTGTGAGAAGCAACACGGGCAGGAAGGTGATTAAATTCTTGAATCGATACAACTGAATGTTGAAGGCTGCTCTTGATTTGAGTTTTGATCCACATTAGATAGCCACTGATTTTTGCATCGCAAGAAATGGAAATTGTTGTAGATATGTCGCCTCAGTATTCAGAAAGAGCTAATTATAACTGGTGGCGTGGTAGAAGGAGAATTAGATGTGGTTCTGTCTATAGACAAATAAATAGGTTTTTGGATCTATTCTCATCCACAGTACTCTACAGAACTTCTTAAACAGCTTTAGAAGCCTCAATAATCGTTGTTGCTGTGTCCCAGTAAATGTCTTATGAATAGCAAGCAATATATTATACATCAGGATTTGTTCATCTATAGACTAGTCAAAGGGTTCTCGTTAATATCACCCTTCATATACTGTTTTAACAGTTGAATAAGAGTTTCCCTAATATCCTCTGGTTTACTTAGAGATCCAAGGGTCCCTATAGCAGATGGAGATGGCTGGGATACCTCTGTCTCCTCAATCTCAGCTCCTTGCAAATCGCATAGCCGTACTCTGGGTGTCTTTTGGGTATCTCCGGCTAATAGTTTGCTACGCATGATATCCAGCCCTTCTGACCATCTCCCACCTTTAAGTTGCCAATGCATCATGTCGATTTCCCCTAAAGTGCTCCCCAGCCCTCTAGAGAAATTTTCAAATTCCCATCCCTTCAAAGATATTTCACGAATATCAATCTCTTTGATACGCGGCCAATTCACATTGGCGAGTACCGGGCCTAGATGATGATACTTATATGCACCTATCTGGCGATCTTCCTTTCCAAATTTCTGGAGACTTATATCCACCCTCTCAAGGTTCCGACTTGAAAGAGGTGCCATGAGAAATTTATTGACGCATGCTTTTTCGAACCGCCATTTTTTGAGTAATCTGTCGGCAGTTTCCTCTTCAAGCTCCCAGAGAGGAAACTGTGTTCGAGAACTCAAATTACTCCCACTGGAATTACAAATGCTGAAAGTCTTCAGATTATGGCAAGCTTCTCTGAAATCCTCCCACGCTGGATCATCTAAGCTCTCTTTCCCAGGACAGATCATGAGATAATTGCTGGTTGTGGGGAAACATGCAATATTTATGTGGCGTAGGTTCACTCCAGCTTGGTGAATGGCAATTGGCAATTGAGAGAGAATCCTCGACGGCAGTAGCTCAAATTTATGTAGTTCATAAGTGTGAGGATGTGAGAAATTCTCAATCATATCCCAAGTACAAGGATATGTCATATAGTCGGCAAGCTTGTCCTTATTGTTAAGAACAATGGTCCCATCTGGGTAAGGATCGAGATATTTTTCTTCGTCGTCCATAGAGTCGGTCAAATAGATGTTGCCTGATGACGGCATCCGAGCCATACATGCTGAGAGAGTTCGCACAAATGTTCCGTCCGTGATTAATACGAATTGTTCCTCGTGTAGTCTCCGAAATTCTTCGTGTCCCTTTATAAGAATCTGCTGGTAAACCAGCTCTTCTTCGGTTGGCTTATGCAAGCTTTCAGGATCAAGGTACCTATTCCACGCATCGTCTATAACACGACGATTATACATTGCCAAACGCTTCGCTTTATAGTCTTCTGGTACTGTTTCACCTTCTCCATAACGTTCAAATTCTGTCTCATAGTCGCATATTGAGTACCACTCGTCAAGATCTTGTTCTTTTCGAATTTTATAGTATTCCAAATTCATTGCCAATTCTCGCGGCCTATATTGTAGGCCAACCCAGATCCCACGGACCCCCTTTGCCAAGTGTGGTATTTTAGAGATTTTTTCGATACGGATCAAGGACTCGATTCGGAGCTCGACCTGCAGACAGGGAAACAGATATGGCGAGGCAAGTCGGTTGAAGAGGTGACACACGAGGCGAGTATTTTGAACGTTTTTTATGCGCTTCTTTGCATTTGCCGAAATAACGACATATTTTGGGTTTAAATCATGCAACGATGCAGTACTGAAATCTTGCAGATACGCAAAAATTTCTTGCAGCACGTCCTCGGGAAGCTTGAGGATGTGGAGTGGTCGGATAGAAGGTCGTGAGAGAGCCATAGCATGAGTCCGTAAAGCCTCACGTTGCATATCAATTTGCTGAGTGGCGCTTATCTTAGCGCGGGCAAGAAGAATGCTATCCATTTCATTCGAAACGCTGTTCTTAACAATCTCCCCTTTTATGGTTTCAAGCTGGTCGTAATCTTTGCTGTTATCCACGCTGGGGGTATCATATTTTTTGGTCTCTAAATGAGCAATTGCATCATCTAGGGTATGCAAGAGATGAAGCTGGTCATATGTGTCCTTCAGGCTGAGCGACCCAGGATCGGGCCATTGCATTGAGAAGCCTGGATTCAAGATGACCTGCAATTCCTCTTCAGACATGATGATTAGAAATGGGACTGTAGGTTGATGTTTAAGGATAACGTGAAAGAATATGGTTATCATGCTACTCTGGGCTTCTAATCAGACTACTTATATCTCGAAAAGAATGACTCACTGACAAACGGGTTGTTGGTTGGTTGTTGGTCATGCCTGATCTTGGCCCAAGCTTGACCTGGCATTGGTAATAATTTACTTGTACGTCGACATGTACTCCGTATGTTCTTCGCAAACGGCATAATCTGAAATCAGTGTCTGGGTTCTATTGGCAAGAAGCCCTTCCGCATTGGCACATTCTATGGCCTAACGTGGTCAGTGCATTGTGGCTATCAAAGGATGCTCTCCATTTGGAGCAACTACGAGATATGTACTTCGTGAATAAAATGAATAAAACAATAGTGTAAAACATGGTAGAGCTCTACTTCATATCAGCTCGGATTTCCCTCTTCATGCTTCTATTCTACGGTTACATGCGCAACCTGCCCTTCTTCTATTCTACGTTGTTTGAGATTAAAATGTTGCTTTTTAAAACGCTGGTTGCCCTAATAACTGCACCGTCTACTCCAGTGCATCGCAACTCAAGTGCTAGATGCTTAGGATTTGGGATCGGGTTTTCGCTGTGGAGGGAAGAGGCGGTGTTTGCCCTAAATCCTTGTGGGCGCTCTATATCCTCTTAGTCAATTTGCGGCCGTCGCCGTCCATTTCTTGATGTGGTCATTCTCTCGTTTTTTCTTAACCTGCAAATGATATACTCTTGGGGCCTTGGTAAAGAGACCCAGTTAACCTGAAAGTGGGAGCGGAGAGATCCTTTTTGTCACAGTTCCAGTTCCTGATGCCGCCAGATCCCACACTACCTTGTTCGCCACCAAGTTTATTCGCCTGATGACCACTCAGCTCAACTGACATATCAGATTTCAGGTGTGATTCTACCGCAGGACTTTTACGTTAGAAGAATGTCTCGTGAGGTGCGAGTGATGATAGTGCATCACCGAATGCAACTTCGCGCTACTTTTGCCTGTTCAAGCCTAGCATCTTAGCTGCTCAGGATATATGTCATAGACCTGGTTCGGCAACTCTCCGACGTCTGTGCTAAGACCTCTCCTGCCTGAAGATTTGAAAAAGACATGAGGTGAAAGATTTCCCGTCTTTTCATTATTCTCAACTTACTCTTGGTTTCGCACTCTATCGATGAGGATATCGCGCAGTGATTCTTGATCATGGAGGATTACACCTATAGTGCTCTATCTGGGCTTACAAATATACGTATAATCGAACTCTTTCCTGCACCAAACGAGGCTTCTATTCTTAAATGCAATATCCGCACCCTTAACTTGGAAGATGATTCATGCCAATATGAGGCCCTTTCTTACACTTGGGGGCGAGGCTATATTCTCTCGGACTCTGCAAGTCGACGCAGACGACGGCAGTGGTGGCACCATTGGAATAACCCCAAGCGCCGCGGACGCAATGCAGCATCTACGATATCGTGATAGAACTCGAAACCTGTGGATAGATGCCATATGTATCAACCAGAAGGATGAAAAGGAAAAAAGCACCCAGATCCCTTTGATGCGAGACATATATCGACGTGCCTCCCGAGTCGTCATCTCGTTGGGCACGTCTGACCAGGGAGAACAAGACCTCTCCGTAGTAAGGGACTTTACATTGGATGAGAATTCCCAGAATCCGATGGCCAGTGCCGCGTGTCAGAGCGCTGTTGAGTCATTAGAAAGGATCATCGGCTTGCCTTGGTTCGGCAGACGATGGATCATCCAAGAAGCAGTGCTGAATCCGGAAGTCGTCATCTTCTGTGGATCGTCGTCTATGGCCTGGCCCAAATTCCTTGCACATGTAGCTCGTCTTCGGTCCAAGATGAAACGTGGGGATACCGTGACAAAGCGTCTACTCATCATGTTGGAGATCTGGTACAAGACGGCTCTGACCCAATCTGAAAGCAGCTTTCGGTTAAAAGATGATCTTATAACTTTCGAAGATTCGCAATGCACCGATCCCAGGGACCGCATATTTGCTCTTACAGGCCTCGACAAGACAGTGAAGCTAATTGAGCTAGGCGATCTGTCATCAGAGGAGCCTAACAGAGTAGCAGATTCCTCTGAATCTGCTGAATCAGACTCATCAAATTGCACTGATTCGTCGGATGACGCCAAGTCTTCCGTGTCAAAGCCAAAGCGTTGGTTTCAGGGAGACGTTATATTACGGGCTGACTACACCATGACCACCGAGGAAGTGTTTACTGAATTTGCAACTGCTGCCATTCAGAGCGGATATTTCTTTTGGGTTTTGTGGCAAGCAGCTGTCCGGAAGAAGCGAGCTGAAGCAAACCTCCCCTCGTGGGTACCGGATTGGAGAAATTCCATGGACAACAGGATCACAAACACTCCATTGCCAGACTCGGTTCGTTCTGTGATGCAACACTTCTGTTTTACTTGTGGGCTTAACTCTGAAGGTGATGCAATGCCGCAAACAGGCCTGTGTTTGAGTCTGGCGCGGATGAAGATCGGAGGGCTCCCGAAGTATCATGAGTTCCGCATCACTCACGTCTTCCCCCCCTTTCCTGAGGGGGATATACGGCTAGTAGATGTTGAGGACTGGCTGATGGATGTATGGAAGGACCATAAACGACGACCTCTAAAGCGAAAAGCTGAAATGAACGACTTTTGCAGAATTTTGTATAATGAGCTTCATGACTGGGATCTTTTGTCCGATATCATGATTGGGAATTACGATGATTCCGACGAGGTAGACGATATTCTCGTATACATTCAACAGCGTATGAAGGGTCGTACTTTGTTTACTTTCCAAAGCGGAGCAATTGAATGTGTTGGAATCGGTACGTCCTTGGCCTTATCAGGAGACTATATTGTCTATACGCAAGAAAAAGAGTCCAATGAAATCGGGGCTCCAAAACCGCGAATTGCAGCTTTCCTCTTGCGCTCAGTACCTGATTCGCGCCCGTGGCAGAAAGCGGCTGAGTTACGCCACTTTTCTCCAGAGTATTTCTTTGAGTTGATCGGCTGGTGTGAATTTAATCACTCTGTATACCTTTCAACTTATTCTGGAGGGTACTCATACGCCAAAATGGTGCTAATATAATTGGTTAGAAATGTTAGGCCACTTGGTATTCATGCTAGACTTCTATTGAATGGTATGCGCCAAATAGCTCATAGCGATATCCGTAGGAAAACAATTTCTATACTTAAAATCGTGCGTTTTTTTTTTCAATCCTGCAAACATTACGGACAAGTATATTGGTGAGACGGAAAGGCAATCTGGGCGGCCTTCTCGCTTGCAGCGAAGCTTTCTCCTCGCGTGCCCTCCATTGATGAGGTTGATGCTCTATTTTACCGCCGTTGTAGAAATTGACAGAACCTGGGAGCGTAGTGCCCTCGATCAATTTCTACAGGAAATGGATGGCCTAGTGACTCAGCAGGAGGGCAGAGCTACGTTTGTATTTGTATGTACGAATCGGCCCGACGATCTGGACGACGCCTTTCTACGCTATCTGCTTCACAAGGTGTTATTCAAGCTGCCTTTTGCTGCAGAGCGCGCTCAGATTCTTCGTGTTTTCCTACATGCTGATGATGTCGACCCGTTTGTCGATCTAGAAAGCTTGGTTAGTAGAACTGCAGGTTTCTCTGGATCAGACATTCGTGCTCTTTGTGGGCATGCTGTATTAGCATGGGCAGTTGAGCAAACAAAAAGCAACCGGATGGAGATGTCGTAGCGCTTCAAGTTCGCTTGCAGCCGCATCACTTCGAGATGGTGCTGAGGAAAACGAAGCCTGCAGTATCAAAACAATCCACGGAAGTTTTGAGAGAATTTGAGAAGCAATTTAATCCAGATGATTGAATGAACTAAAGATTGGGGAGTATTTGAAATGTTGGGCCAACTCTGGCTCGCAAGCCGCCTCACTGGATTTGAATCATTTAGTGAACATCATACCTGCTTAAATCGTGGTGCACTGCGGCTGAAAAGGATGCATACTTTTGCTTCCTTTCCTACTTATGAAGGACTTTGAGCATAAGTGATTTCTGGTATTGGATATCGATGTCTATAGACTATAGTTAGATTCAGGCGAGGCGATAGGTAAAGATTCTGGTTGCATTCTTCTACTGCGAATCCCAGCGTTGATTTTACACCTCTCCATCTACCTACATACTAATCTAGTGCGCCTTGTTAGGGGGTTTGTAACATTAAGCTTATCTTAATCTGGAGGCCAAATATTTTGGCATGTGGCTAGTCGCGCCACCAGAATAAGCATAAATGAGATGGATGCATCACCATCCAACCTCCACTCGTTGTCTGGACTGTACTTGTAGGAATGAATGAGAAGATATCAGATGTGCATTTGGGGATATTTTGCCATCATAGCGATATGGAGTTATTCATATTTGATCACACAATTGGACAACCTCAGCCGGGCGGTTAATGATCAACACGCGGCTTGGAAACTCTGCGGTCAACCCCTCGACCAGAATTGGAACTCGAGCGTATCAAGGACTGGAAGGGTATGGAAGGGTATCAGGCACGATAGCCGTTGTGCATAAGAAGTCGCATGGAAGATTTATGGCTACCTGGTGGAAGCGATCAGGCTATTCTGTTTCTAAACGTTATGCTCGGCGCCAGCAGTCTTCCGGACTGGAAATCTTGATTATAAGACTTCGAGGTTATTCTCCTATCTCAAGGTGATTATGCCGTAGCCTGTAGTCTTCGGGAATTAAACCAAGCGGAAAGTGGTGGTCGCATGGATAGGGAGGATTTAAGTATTTAGCATAAGAGCTATGTACAGAGTTTTGTTGGCCATTCGCAGCTTTGGCATTTGCGAGACTCGATAAACACGGAAAAACTCTGAGATTAGTTTTGAGTTGCGAACGAGATGAAGACTTGACTAACTAAATTGGGCGGATGACATGATACTACTAAGAATAGTTGGCATCTTGCCAAGCACCAATGTCAAGTTACTTTTGGCAGGGTTCCCTTTATCAGAATGACCAATCTGACCAATCTCACATTTCAAATCCCGCTGCTCGATTTTCTCAGGATGATTGATTGATCATTAGCTATAGACGCACGTCTTCTAACACTCCTACAGCTTGCCGTTTGATATGAAGGCTTCGGTAAAGCTTACATACTACCTTCATCACTCCCAAACCACCCTATGCGGTTACTATTCTGATAGGCGGCTCTTCGTAATACCCCGATCAAGGTCTACTGATATATGGTAATACAGTACGGAGTAATAAAGCCGGCTAGCACGGAGGATGTCAGCAATGGAAAGAAAAATCTCACCCGCTAGTGGTCTGACTTAGTACTGCGACTTGCTCTAAACGGTAGACATGTAAGCCCCGAAGCCAGAAATACAGATCAATGCGTCGCATAGCTTGTACGGCTTTCGTGATAGGATCTCATCCTTGATCTATTATATAATGCGGTCAGCGCCAGGATTGCAAGCATTAAAAATAATGGCGTATTTCTCACTTTCACTTTGTGTGTCCTCCCCTCCATTATCGCCGCTGTATCAGCTGCACATCATAAAGCGTCAATCAGGATGACAGAGCTCCTGGCGAGAGTCAAAGAAGCTCTCCCAGGGGTGCTGACGTGGCAACTCATCGCAGCCGCGGTGGTCTATCTAGTCCTCGTTCCTATATATCGCCTCACGTTACATCCACTGGCTCGATTTCCCGGGCCTAAAATAGCGGCAGTCACAAGGTATTACGAAGCGTACTATGATCTGATTCTGAAGGGCCAGTATACGTGGAAGATTGAGCAGCTACACAAGCAATACGGTAAGAATGCCTCTTTTTCCTCTGTATTTGGCTTTTCAAGTTCTTACCCCGCTCCCTGGCCTTTGAAGCTTGATCAATTGAGCGAATTGACTGACTAAGATGCGCATATTATTGCATGTCCTCAGGCCCCATCATTCGAATCAGCCCTTATGAGCTACACGTTGATGACCCTGCGTTCTTCGAGCAGCTGTATCGCCATGACGGGCGCTGGGATAAGTATGCATGGGCTACGAATGGTTTTGGCGCACCGGGAGCAACCATTTACACGTCCGATCACTATCTCCACAAGGCCCGCCGCTCAGTCGTGAATCCATTCTTCTCCAAGGCCAAGGTGGCAAAGCGCCAGGACGATCTCCGAAGGCACATAGTCAAGCTCTGCAACAGACTTTCTGGCTTCGCCAAGTCAAAAGACATAGTCAACCTCGGCGCTGCAATCACTGCTCTCACGCGCGACATAATCAATGACTTTATTTTCTACAAAGCATACAACTGTTTGGATCACGAGGATTTTGATGTCATCACAACTAATGCGGGTCAAAATTTCGGGTTCATGTGGCGTGTTGGCAAACACATACCATGGTTTACTCCATTGCTCAAATCAATACCACACAGTTTGATCATGAAATTTACAGACGAGTCAATGCACAAATTCTTTGACAACCTCTATGTAGGTAAAACGGAAACCTGGAAGGGAGTCAAACCACGATACTTATACGCCGGGTGCAATAGGAAACCATGAACGACATCAAAGAACTTATGGCGTCGGCGGACTCGCCCAATCCGGATCCAAACGCGCCGCGTACAATCATCAATGCCATTCTCGAGTCCAAACTTTCTCCCGCCGATAAGGAATTTGATCGAGTGTTCGAGGAAGTATCCATGATGGCTGGAGCTGGCTTTGAGACGACTGCTGGAGCGTTGCGACTTATATTGTTTCACGTCTACAGCAATCCTGAGATCCTAAAAAAGCTTCGAGCCGAGCTCCTTGGTGCAGGCTTGAGTTTGCCGGATAACTTGGAGCTGAAGTCACTCGAGCAGCTTCCCTATATCACTGCGGTCATAATGGAAGGTATGCGATTGTTTCCCGCGGTCGCTACGCGTATGGCACATGTAGCGCCAGACAGAGACATATTCTACAATGAGTGGCGCATACCTGAAGGGACGCCTATTGGCATGACTCTTATCTTGATGCACACAGATGAGAGGATGTTTCAGGACCCACAAACCTTTCAACCTGAGCGATGGACTGATCCAGAGAATCGGAAAAGGGTTGAGAAGGCATACGCTCCTTTTTCAAAAGGCACAAGAATTTGCCTCGGCATGCAGTGAGTTCCTCTCCGACTTCTTATTAATTGGCCTTGTTATTAGATTGCTAATCAACAACGAAATGAGCAGCGTTGCTTGGGCGGACATATACTTGGTTCTTGCCGCCCTTGTGCTCAAGTTTGACTTTGAGTATCAAGGCGCGAGCGCTGCAGACTTTGAAGTCGCAAGTGATGAATTCGCCATAGGCACTAGAGGCAAGGGCGTGCTCAACGCTATTGTGACCACGGTTGATGGATGAGGCTTACTGGCTGCAGATATGCTGCAATCACATTCGAACACTTGCGGTCGCTTATTGACTGTTATCCATGCACGGTTTATGAATCTTAGATATTTGATAGAAGTAGAGAGGCATTTGCCTTGATGCAGTCGCACTTTAAAAATTGTAGGCTATCGAGATCTCTGCCCAAGGAGAGTAGAGATCGCTTGACTCCTCAACGAGTTTTATTTGCGTCTTGATAAATACTCCAGTTGAAGTATTGAATCTGTTGTAACACATATTTATGACAATAAAAGTATGCTCTCAAGGGGCAGAATTGAGCAAATTTATTGGATAGTAAATAAGTTGTGTGTAAGTATCCCAAGCTGTCTCAGCAACCACGAACTACAGGGCTTATCAAATCAACTAAACTCTGTTACTATCGAATAAAATCCTCTTTATTCAGGCTACGTAACGGGCTCTTAAACTCAATTAAGAGTTTTGTCGAGCAAGAAGTACATCTCGAATCCCCATGGGTTTGATAGATGGAAAACTCTTGTTGAGAGCCTTATCAACTGGTATATCAAACTGCCCCCCAACAACCCAACTGCCCAGAAGAGCCATTAATTGTCGAGCAAGAGCCTCTGGGAATGGAGAATTCGCTAGTTCTTCTTTGTGTGAAGGAAGTTCAGTGATTTCACCCCTTGCCAGTTTTTCAACGGGATCGTATGATACTTCAAACACGGATCCTAACAGATGCGATGTCAGTTACAGAAATCAGCTGCTAAACGTACCCGTAAGATCATGCCCTCTCTTACCTGTCACCTCTGAGGCTACTCTAATGAATGAATTCCATGTTGTCTTCTCTCCGTACACATAAGTTACCTCCTCCCACTTTGGCGCGTCTAAATATGCGGCAACAAATTTTGCAGCATCATACGAGTAAATGAAAGCTATGGGTTCATTGCCTGTTCCCGGAATAGCCGCCCTCTTGCTGTTCATATCAACCACAAATGACATGGGCGGCAGGTGTGTTTTGATAGCAGGGATACCGTAGTAATCCAAGAAGAAGCCAACTGAGAATCGTGTCCATTCAAGCATTGTTTTACGCAGCGCCGATTCTGAGGCTTTTTGAAGCGAAGAGGTAGGGGATCTAGCGTTGTGACATTAGATGATACTAGAAAATAACCATTAGGTAACTCACGTCTCGTTTGGGAGCGATCCCCAGCCGCTGGCAATAAATCGAGATACAGTTGAAGATTGCTCCGAAGCTTTAATAAGGTTAACTTCAGCAGCAGAAGATGTTTCATCAGTCACTTGAATAGCAGAGATGACAATCTGTACTTCATGCTGCTCTAATATTTTGGCAGTTGCATCCACATCAGTGTAATCAACGGCATAGGTTGGAACATTTTCCAAGACTTGTTGGGTCTGTTTCGTCTCTTCATTAGTTCAGATGGATTGTCAATGCCCTATCAGTAACCTCACCTTGCGTCCTAGGACAATGACTTTGTATTTTGAAGTCTCCGCAAGAGTCTCGACAATAGTACGACCAACATTGCCCGATCCGCCAGCCACAGCAATAGCGGACATTTTATCCTCTTTGAAGTCAATAATACCGTTATGTTTAGAATGGAGAGGGAAAGGTGTTTGAGAGTGCATTTACGAACAAAAGGCCACTCCTGGTTCCAGCACGTCGCTTATATACTAAAGGCAAGTGAGCGCCGGCGGCAATCGACACGTCTTTATTTTCTCAAACTTACCAGCATTAACCGATAAAACGGATTTCAAAGCATTTTCAAGGATAGAGAAACATCTGCCCGCTGTTCTGCATTAACTTAATAAACCTCGCTTGGTTCTTTGAGAGGCGCGCGCGCTTTCCTAATTCGGAAGCATAAGAATACTCGCATTCAAGACTACATATTGTTTAATATCTAACAAGTACTAGTAAAAATATCTGTGAAGAGTCTCTACACATGCTTGGAACACTCTAAGCAGTGTGAGCTTTTTTGATAAAATGTTCTAATTGCTCTGCTGAGCCAACACATTTGATGTGTTGCAGCAAACCAACTCAATGCTCCAATGCCTCCACCCACGACACATAATTAGCCATTAGATGAATAGTATTTCAGATCCCAATATTTGGAAACAGTCGCATATACCCCATATATCCTTATCCAATCGGTCACGGGCTTTCCAGACTTGCTCCATATTTCGGAAAGCCTGGCTTGCGGGGCCTAGGGCTTGCAATGGGCCGAGAGCAGACAAGATGTTCCTGAATTTATCTTCTTGCTCCGGCAAAGCTACAAAACCAAAAATGCACAAAGGCCACATGATACTGTGTACTGAAATCTGTTGTGGCAATATATCTAGGATTGTCAAGAGAGAATTTGCATTGTCGCGGATTCGGGGATTGCGTAGCTTCCAGCCGTCTACAACCACTGACAAATAAATTATCGCAGCATGCAGCCAAGCCTTCGTTACGAGTGATAGTTTCTTAGACTGGGATTTATCTTGCTGCTCAACCGGCCTTGTAGAGCTCAGCTGCGTTGTAAGAAACTCTGACTGGACACTTGCATCAACTTTTGCCATGCCTAGCTGAAGCTTTCTCATAAGTTCATGACCTCTTGGTATGAGTTCTGTCGGGCAATGTCCGTCCTCCTGTTTGGCAGATCGTTTTGCTATTTCCAATGTAGAAATGTCACTAAGGATAGTAAGAACCCAACCGTGGCATCCAATGTATGTCTCTGTTTCAAGCATATGCTGGGCTGGACTATTTGGAATAATGGGTGCTTCAAGGCTGGCTGTCAGATTGTAATACTGCTTTGGCAGCTGGGAAGGCCTTCCCAACTGAATGCTAGCCATGATGTTTGCATACAGAAGGAAAGAAGTGAAAAATTGAAAGGCGGCTTGGTTGTTATTCCAGACGAAGAAGCCCAAATGAGTGTTGTTGAATATTGATGGCTTTTCCATGGCTTGCAGAACAGACTCTAAAGAATATACACCATCTTCCACACCATATGATTGAAATATATCCTCCAGCAATGTTAAGGCTGCCGACAGATGAATCTTCCAATCTGCTGCCTGGGGCATTGTTGATGCAAAGATTAAGTATTGGACAACACCTGTCAGAACCTGCAGCTTGGAGAAGATACTCGAACAGTTGCTTTCTGCATGGCGATCCATGTCCTGCTTAATGGCATGTATTGACTTGTCCATGTGTTTGGCCAGGGTATCCCATACGTGCTGTTCGCATGGCGTACGGAGAGTATGGCTCGCGTCTTTAGCCAGCAAGAGAGTAAAATAATAGGCGCTAATACTCAGCGCACTGTGAAACACTGCCTTGTTAGATTTCAATAGTGCCGGTAGCCAGCTACGCCCACCGGACAGTATCGTCGGCTCGTAAACAGGGAACAGAAGTGGAAAGACAGTATCAAGGTACAGAGTGATGAGAAAAATTTCAGTCTCCTCTGAAGTTGATTCATATGCAGTCGTGGCTGAGTCAACACTTGTCTGGGTTGAACCTGAGTTGGCAGGTGAGGTTTCTGACGCTGTTGGTGAGTGCTCAGTCTGTTGGTCGTTTCGAAGCGAAAAAACTCGAACAGAAACATCATTGCCTCGGCGAGTTGTAGCCCCTTGCTTCACTTGAGCCCTGATCTCTCGTGCCATTGCCGTCTGCTTTGTGCCCCCATCCATCCATATGGGGCGTTCCTTGCTATAATGGCAACTAATGTTCAAGTCGGCACAGCTCTTGCATACAGGTCGACGCCGGTCGCATTTTTTCCTCCGTAGCCGACAGGTCCAGCAGGTCAGGAATGACATGCTTAGTTGGAAAAAGCTTCAAGTTATCAGAACGCGAAGGTTTCTTACAAACTGAGGCCGGTATCAGGCCGTAAGATAAATCGTGATTAGAGAATCATTGGATCTGAGTTTACATGTGTGACTCCGTTCTGGAGCTGAAAATGGAGCACGCGCGCCTTCCTATTTGGGTAAAGCGTCATGTTTTTCCTCCACTTTTTGTTTGGCACACGTTGAGTAGTATAGGATATTGGATTCTCATACCTTGGAATCGAATCTAGAATCATATAGTCTCATTACGCCTTACGTTAATATTCTAAGCAATTACTAATAGTAAACCACCTTCAGCATGCCCGGATGAGTGCCGTTGACCAGTCATTGAATGGGACATTCACGCCGCTATGAACAGCAAGAAGCAGACGGCCAGCCCAGGGGGGCTCGTTGATCCGCTGTCATACGATATATTTTCGTTTTACCAATACCCAGGTAGTCACCCTAAAACGATGTGCCACAGCCTCAAGTTGATGTATCAATGGAAAACTTATGAAGCAATTTCAGTGGTTTTTAATGAATCGATGGTACTCTTCGGGCAGATGCTCAGCCTTAGTATTAGCATTTCAAATGTCAGGTGCCAAGACTCCGGTGTATGTTGGAAGCTTTATCACTGGTCGTTTCAAACGACGGGGGTTATATAGTTCTCTATAGGCGTTGCTCTGCATATTTCAATACCAAACTTTTCACATACTACTTGTTTTAGATTATTTTAAGAGTCTTGTTCATTGCATGATTACTAAAGATGTTTCATAGAGACTGAGATGGCCTTTGTCACCACTCGTTTCCTATGTTGAGGATTCATGTCAAGGGCTCCATGAACACGACACAAGATATATATTGCTACTCAAGTTAGAAGTGTCTAAGCTGTTGCAGTTAGCATCTTCTATCTCTCAGCATGACCACGCTCCGTAGAATGGTAGCTCTTTCGAAAATTTCCACTAACTGGGGGTGTATTAAGCCTGTCCTTCATCTCGCGTTAGCTAGCGGACTTGGGCTTGGTGCTCTTCTGGTCCGCAACTGACAGAGTCGATGTGCTCTCGGAGAACAGACAGACTCGCAAGAGTATGTTTACGCGTTTGATCCATTATCTAAAATGCCAGGATATGTTATTGGAGACCAAATATTACTGTGCGGACAAGAATGAAACGTGAGTATATGGCTTTTGGTGGATAGAATTGGGGATTTGAAAGAGTTTATCGACTGGACTGCAAGCTAACCTTTTCCTTCCCCCTTTCCCGTATTCAACGTTCAAACGCTTTGTGTCTTATCAAGCTGTGTGCAGTTTTACCTTTGCAAGTATCTTCAATAGAATATTGCATTCTCATCGAAAATCAATCCTTGCGACTTATTGGGATTAAAGCTGACTTTGGATTGCGTCGACTTGACTATTGTGAACTGTAGGAAGTTTTTAATGATAGGACTAGTAGATATAAGTACTTGATTTTTTTTTTTTTTTTAATAAATTGAACGCATTGAGAAATTTAGTGCAACTTGGCCTGGAGAGGAGATCGCATATTAGTATATATATCAAGAGAAGCCAATATACGTAGCTATCTGGCTAGTATTTCGTGTAATCACTGTCACCAATGGGTTGGGAATATCACTGGTAATGAATTAATAAGCTCCCCAATAACTAAAAATATTACGAGGGAGAACACGAATTGTAATTGATGATTGGGTGGAAAGACAATGACTCGGTGAAGTAATGCATAAACCAGTGAACATTTTATAAACTCTGAGCTATTGTTATAAAGTAGGCGCTACATTTTATTGTGACTCAAAAAGTTGCATGGGCAATCAGCCATCATGACACGTGTTAACGAGTTCAGGGAAATATATATACTGTGCCTAAGGAAATGCATGCTTATTCCGGTAATAGAAAAGTTAAATTTGAAATACATAAACACCGTAAATACAAATTGTATCATCGTTGCTCCCCCTTGTCAGCTCAACCGTCAAGGTAAAAGGCTTCAGCTACCTGTATCTTCTAGCCATATTCTATCACTCTTCCATTTTCACCTTAACGTTATTTTGGAAGCTTGGCAATAATCTTCTCACAGAGAGCAAACAAGCTTGAGGCGTTGGTTATATCGAGAACCGTAATTTCGGCACCAAGTGTAAGTCGCACCCAGTTACGGAATTCCACCGCCGATAGCGAATCCAAGCCATATGTGGCCAGGCTCTTTCCGGGCTCAATGGGATCTGACAATCTCAGAGTCTTGGTGAATTTCGTTCCTGTCAACTCAACTGCTGAAGCAAGGAGCACAGCGTGGTCCGGCGCGGAGCTTCGAAGCAATTGGAATGCCTGGATATCTCTCTCATCACTATTTCCACCCTGAAGCGCAGCACTGCCCTCGTTAGATCCAAACAGAAGAGAAAATCGTGCATCGTATGCCAACTCGGAGTCTGGAGGCTGAGGAACTGGAATTCCAGTAATCATTTGATCTGCGGAATCCTTATTGATGGTGTCAGTTTGCTGCAGAATGCTGTAGAAAAGAATACGGTGCAACATCGCTTCGTTGATTCCTGTCCACTGTTTGTCATCGAAATGCTTCTTCATGCCACCTTGCTCAGCGACGTAGCCAACATCTTCGATAACACCAAGGTCAACACTGTGGGCTGCAAGACCAAGAGAACGGCGGTGTTGGGCAAATGCATCAAGGAACACATTCGCAGCCGAGTAATTAGCCTGTCCCTTCTGACCGACAACACCGCTAATTGAAGAAAGCAGAGTGAAGAATTCCAGGGGTTCCTTCTGCGCTAACGCCGCGTTGTGCAGATTCCATGTTCCTTGGACTTTGCTTGCGATGGTGGTGTGGAAGTCATCAATGGTCATGGTTTCATACGGTCTATCTCGGAGAACCATTGCACCTTGGATCACGCCACCCACAGGAACAGCAGCCTTTTCAAAGACGCCGTTCACAGCGCTTGGATCAGAGACATCGGCAGCAGCATCATACACAGTGCAGCCTAGAGCAGCACAGTTTGCGATAACCTTCTGCGACCGCTCGTCTGAGCAGCCACTACGGGATAGGGCAATAATGTGCTTTGCTCCCTCTCGCGCCAGGTATATGGCCAGAGAGCCACAGAGGCCCTTCAAACCTCCTACAATGATGTATGACCGGTCTGCACGAAGAGCAAGCTTACGTGTCGCTGGTCGGACAGGCACGGAAGCGCTCTCTTGGCCATCCGAGATGACAATCTTTCCAATATGCTTGCCGCTCCGCATGAATGCAAAGGCTGCTGGGATGTCGTCGAATCTGTATGTAGTTATGGGAAGAATGGGCTTGATATGGCGGTCCTCTACCATTTGGAACGTTTGAGCCAAGAGTCTATAACAGAAATGTTAGCGCAATTTGAAACCATTTGAACAGGCGGATATCTCTCCACTTACCTCTGGATAATGTCGTCTGTCACTTGTTTGTATGAAAAGTCAACAGCTCGGAAAGAGCAATTACGGTCAAAGGGTTCCATGGACAAGTAATTCCTGTCCACAATATCCTTCTTGCCAATTTCAACCATGACACCGCCGTCGGCACAAATTCTCCAAGATTCATCAAGCAGCTCGCCTGTGAGAGAGTTGATAATGACATCAATGCCCTTACCACCCGTTATTTCCAGGATAGCAGAAGCAAACTGTGTGTCTCTAGACGAGAACATACGGCTTCGCGATATGCCAAATTCCTTTTCCAGGAACTGGCGCTTTTCCTCCGTACTGACAGTCACATAAATTTCGGCACCGACCCATTGAGCCAGCTGAATACAGGACAGTCCAATACCCCCTGCTGCGGAGTGAATCAACACGGACTGGCCCTTCTTTAGACCGCCAATGTCGAACAACGAGTAAATTGAAGTCAGATAGACAAGAGGAATCGTTGCAGCTTCTTCAAAGGAGAGCCAGTCGGGGATTTTGTGAGCTCGCTCGACCGGAGTTTGAATTAAGTTTGCGAAAGTTCCATTTCGCAAAATGGCAACTCGATCCCCAATCTTGAACTGTTCTGCACCTTGACCGACGCGCCGAACAATACCAGCTCCCTCAAGACCCAGCAGATGCTCATTCTCTGGCACGATGCCCATGGTGACGGCAATATCTTTGAAATTAAGGCCAGAGGCGTGCATCTCGACTTCGATCATACCAGGTTCCACTGGGACCGGCTCTGAAGACATTTCCGAGTAGCACAATGCATCCAATGTTCCCAGACGCTCGGCTCGCAACATCGCCACGGGGCGGATATCTCTGAGGGTCTTGGTCACTGGTTCGCCGCCTAGCTGACCAGCCTTCTTAAATTGATTAACCGGCTCATCTGGAACAACACGATTGACATAAATGATGCCACCTCTCTCTACGAACTCGGGCTCAACAGGCGCTTGAGGGTTCAATTTTGATACCTGACTTAGAACACGGTTGATGGAGGAGAATGCAGACGGGCTCTCGCCATATTCAACATCAAGAGTTGTTACCGAAACACCGCGATCTTCTGCTCGAATTGTTCGGAACAATCCATGAGCCAGGGCGTTATTCGGCTTGGTAACGTTCATCTGGGAGCCTTCGGTGACCCACAGGGTACGGTAGCCCTGCAAGACCAACTGTTTAATAGAATTCCACTGAGCTTCCTCGATAGTCGGGAGCACTGGAGCAATCAGGTCATCCAGAATAAGCAGAATGCTGTCCTTCTCCAGATCAGCAAAAGGAGCGGAGTGTTCCGTCACTTCCCAACCTTCAGAGCGGAGAGTTGACTTGAGTCCAGTGCTCAACCGGCTTTCTGGTATCAAATGGATGACACTGACATGCCGTTTCGGCTGTTCTTCCTCTTGGATAGCTCTAACAAAATGAAGTCGCTTTCCGTTATCAACGGATACGATAGCAGCCTTCTCGAATCCATTTGCAGCAAAACTGTTGGTTTCCTCTGTCTCAGATCCTTTGTCACCCACCACAACAACGCTGGAAGCGTCGCTGTCAACGTCTGCGGCTGCTTCACTCTCAATGAATAGGGCAATTGCTCCATTAGCAAGTATGGCACGGACATTACGAGCAAGCTGTGCCAAGTTTTCGTCTAGGGATGAAACCTTGATCAAGGCTAGATCAACCTTTTGCTCTGTAGCCTCGAAGGCGGACTTTGAGAAATCATGAAGCTCAAAAGATGTTTGACCATTCTTTTCGTAATCCGCTCGAGCGTTGATAATTGACTTTGCGTCTGGCGATGCCAAGGTATATGCTGAGTATGCTCTTCGGAGTGAGCGATCGCCGTCATCAAACCACAAACTTGAGGAATCTCCGGGGATAAGGTTAACTTCGAAGACGCGCAGCCGTGGTGACTTGTGTGCAACAAGATCTAGTATATCCTGTATCTTTGGCTGTGACCCACGAGCAAGGCTAATGAGTTGGTCGTCATAGAGGTAACTAATGTCAGGCCGCCAGACAGTCCTGCTCAGAGTGTGCTGTGAGTGCAGTTCTATACCAGTGTCAAGCTTATGACAACGCAACCCAGTGAGCTTCATCAATAGTTGTCTCGTTTCGGGATCATATACGGTGCAGCTTGACCAATAGTTCTTAGCCTCTTCTTTTCTGCCACGACCTGTATAACCCGCGACACCAAGGGATACTCCCACAGTAGGACGGCTGTCTGTAGCGTTGATAATGAGCTCATCGATCGATGCAGGGACAACAACTGAGTCCAGAGCACTGCGATCTCCGGCACGCAGAGCCGGTTGCGTTGTCTGAAAGCACCCGTCCAAGACAGCAGGGTGGAGTGGATAATGGGACTGCGGCGAGTGAGCGGCTTCGGGCTCCTCGAGAGAGACGGTTGCTCTGCTTCGCCTTTGACCGACAAGGCTCTCCACGTCAATGAGTTTCTGGAAGGCTGGACCAAAACCATATCCGATATTTGCCTGTGCTTTGTACCACATATGCGCGGGAGTTGGGAATTTCAGAGGAGTGACGTCCTCCACTGGGGCTGGCTCTGAAAAGTTGCGTTAATATCATTGCCACATTAATCATTATAAAATTGCAAACTTACCATTCGCAGCAGGATCGCTCAATCGAATAAGACCAACGCAGTGGGTTAACCAAAGGTCGTCTCCGCGAGAGGATGCTACCTTGAAGTCGTACCACGGGTTACCAGTTCCTGGGTGAGGTGTTAATGTAAACATCACCTTTGTATCCACGTTGTCTTCCAACACCAGAGCCTTGTCGAAAGTTACATTCCGGAGCCTGTAGCAGAGTTGAGATGCCCTTTCTACACCCTCGACTGGCTGCAAAGCTTGAGAAGTCTGATATAGAGCTTCAATGGCCATGGAGATGTATCCGGACGCGGGCATCAAAATGTCGGTGCCCATCTTGTGGTCGCGGAGCCAAGGCAGCTGTTCCAACTTCAGGATCTTCCGGAACGACGGCGAGTGCCATGGGGCTCCAAAAACCTTGGTACCCAGCAGGTCATGGTGAGGATATTTCCTGAAGCGCCAATCACGACTGGCATCATTTTCATGCCAATACTTTGTGCTATGATTCCACACGTAGTTTGGTAGATCAAAGATGACCTTGGGCTTGGGGCTATCGGCCTCTTGGTTGACCTTGGTGAGAGATATCGACGAACCCTCTACGAATAGACTACCAGCAACCGCATACAAGGCCAAAACTGAATCCGTTCCACGGTTCAGCGCCTTGGTGTATTTGACATTGTTTGCTTTGGCTCCAAGAGCAGCTCTGATCTGCGAAACAGGGCCAGCGAGCGCACCACTTGGGCCAATCTCGATCAAGAAGTTAGGCGCCTCTGATGTTGAGAGCATCGCCTGGAGAGCTTCATCAAACCGTACAGCAGAGGTCATGTTGTTTTTCCAGTAGCGAGCATTGGCAGTGTCCCCCATGGTAGCTCCTGTAACAGAGGAGAACATAACCGCAGCTTTGTTCTTTGACTCAAGCGGCTTGAAATTCTTTTCCAGAAGTTTTTCATAATCTGCTCCAATTTCAGTCATGAATTTTGAGTGATAAGCCAAATCAACTTGCAATAATCTCGCAAAATGGCCGTCCTTTGTGATTCGCTCCTTGACCGTTTCCAAGGCAGGAACGGCACCTGACAATGTCACACTCTTTGGACTGTTATAACAAGCAATCTGTACTTGGTCTTGGAGCCCTTCCAGATAGGGGGTGGCGTCAACCGCGCCCAATCCAACCGCCATCATACCAACACCAGTGCTCCCTGCTGACTTGGAATGCTTGGCTGAATATCCACGGTAATAAGCAACTTTGATAGCCTCTTCTTTGGTGAGATAACCTGCGGCATAAGAGGCGGCAATCTCTCCAGAAGAATGCCCCACGACAGCGGTAGCTTCGATATCCCA
The DNA here is from genome assembly GCA_003012085.1 of Trichoderma brevicompactum. Lineage (NCBI taxonomy): Eukaryota > Fungi > Ascomycota > Sordariomycetes > Hypocreales > Hypocreaceae > Trichoderma > Trichoderma brevicompactum. The sequence continues at coordinate 26,669 of PXNZ01000058.1, forward strand.
GCCTTGCAGAATCTCGAGAATTACAATCTGTAGCGCTGTTACCAGAGGCTGTGAGAATTCTGGTTGCCGCAAGTGCTCTGCTGAACGAGCTTCAACAAGCTCATCTATGATATATTCAATCAGCGTCCTGTTTCAACATATTGATTTGTAGGAGGAAAAGAGAATGCATACTTAGCAAAGACCAAGAAGGGGGAGTGGGAAGTTCTTGGAGGGCGGCATCTAACTGAGATAGAATCTCTCGGGCAGCTGGAAACGTCTCAACAAGCTCTTTTCCCATCTGCGGCCACTGAGCGCCTTGACCTGTGAAAATGAATCCAATCCTGGGAGCATCACTGGAAAGCTTGCCGTAAGTAAAAGCATTCGGTTCAATGCTATCCTTGCTCCGAACTACCGCATACGCACGGTGGAAATGTCGACTCCTTCGTTCAGACAGCGTATACGCAAGATTAGGGAGATCCACCTTTACTTCCAAATTACTGAGATGCTGGTCTAGAGCATCAACATAGCCTCGGAGAGACTGTTCACTGTTCGCTGAAAGAACAATGACATGAGGTTTGTACTCCTCTTCTGCTTCCAGGAGATCCTCTTCATCACCTGTCACATACGATGAGATATGTGACGGCTTGACATCATCCAGGGCAGCCAAATCGTCAAGGATAAGATGTGAGTTTGTTCCGCCGTAGCCGAAAGAATTGATGCTGGCTCGTCGAAATGTGGCTTCTGGCCATGGAATAGCACTCCGTGTTGCACGAACCCTGAGTCCGCGGAAATCAACTGCACCCCAGTTAGTATCATCTATTCTCCTGGGAAGTATCATGTCTTACTATTGGGATTAGGAGTTTCAAACGTTGGGTTTCCTGGAATGATACCATGTTCTAGGGCCAGGACTACTTTTAGCACTGCACTCAAGCCAGCTGATGGTTCGGAGTGCCCCAGATTGCTTTTCACCTTTAAGTCGCACAAAAGTTAGCATCTCAACCCAGGTGCTCATAAGAGGTCATGTGGATAAATTTTCTCACCGATCCAATCACTAATGGCGAATCCTCGCTCCTAAATTCAGAGAAGACAGAGGAAACGCCTTTGACTTCTAGAGGATCTCCAGCCTAATATGGATATCAGCACGTTAGTTTGTCTGGAAGCGATAGTAGCCACTAACCTGTGTGCCGGTACCGTGGCACTCTAAGTAGGTGGTAAGTCCAAGGTTCTTAATGCCTGCATTGGCATAAGCAGTTCTGACAGCTGCGGCTTGGGCTACGGGATTGGGACTTGCAATGCCCGGAGTGCGACCATCACTATTTGTTGTTGAACCACGAATAATGGCACGTATAGGATCTCCATCTCGAATAGCATCATCTAGACGTTTTAGGATGACGGAGCTGACGGCCTCCGCCTTGACATACCCATCAGCCTTGATGTCAAAGGTGTGGCAGTATCCAGTAGGACTATGAGCCATCCGGATTGGGCCTGTATCCATGACATGCTCAGGGCTAACAAAATGTCATTAGATTAATCCATTTACTAGTCCTATTTGAAATACTCACCTGAGGTATAAATTACTGGTCGCAACAATGGCGCAGTTGGTTTCTCCTGATTGAAGATAGCGACATGCAAGATCAACACCTACTAGACTGCCAGAGCATGCTGTGTCGATTGTCACACTAGGAATGGTGAGCCACTAAGACATATCCATACTCTTCTTTTTTTTTTTTAACTCACCTTGGGCCCTTAATGTTAAGAGCGTGGCTGATTCTGTTTGCCAAGATGGCACGGCCAATACCGATTTCTATCGACGCCGGTCGATCCTCGGGATCTCGGTTTTGCATGTCATGGTAATCTTTACTATATTAGTTATGATCTTGCTAACCATGAATTATCGGGGACCTACTGGAGGCAAACGATCCAATAAAGCATCCAACCGGAGCGTCAGAGACCTGCTCCAACGTAATCCCCGCGTTTTCCATAGCTTCATATACGACCTCTAGCATTTGTCTTTGATTTGGGTCCATTGAAATGGCCTCTGCTGTTGAGATGCCAAAGAAAGATGCATCAAAATCTGCCAGATCGATGTTCTCAAGAAACATGCCACCCGGCGGACGCATAGTCCCGGGTTTCTTTGAGCCGTCATAGTGACCTTTGATGCTGAAGCGATTTTCCGGGACCTTGTTGCTAGCAATGCCTCCTCGTTTAAGAAACTCCCATAATTTTGTCGGGGATGTGTTTTCTCCCGGTAGACGACATGCCATGCCTACAATGGCAATAGGATCTTGGGCATTCGGTTCTCTCGTAGATTTCGGCCATGTTGACCTTTGAGGTGCCTCAGTACCATTGTCGTTGATAGCCATTGTGTAAGTAAGTGAATGAGAGCTGAAGAAGGGTGGCGCTGACAATACAAATCGATAAAAATCGATACAATGGCGAGGACTTTTATGTTCCGTATAATCCCACTTTTCAGCTTCATAGCTTCATCTGACTTGCAAACCAAATTGCCTTTTTGGGATTCTTATGTAACGTGACTAATCTCTTGAACATTAAGCTATCCCCGTGTTTGCTTATTTCATATTTACACTTGTGAGGCATGACAATCAGCGGTCAGCATGCTGCCGAACTTCCTACGTGGCCGGCCTAGTTAGTAACATGGAACTTGCTGTTGCATGGTATCAAGCGCGGGTGAGTTATTTAGGTGCGTGTAAGAGTTACATACAAGTAAGATGCCAAGGGAAGAAAAAAGGACATGTAGCGTAACTCTCTAGTATGCGCAGGATACGAAAATTTAAGATATCATATCCAATGTGGAGAACAATGATATTGCCATATTTTTACTAGTGTATCGTAAGAGGTTGCACCAAGTCTTATTGCATACGGCGTACGGAATAGAGATAGATTGGTTATGAACGTTTGTAATTATAATATTTCCTTTTATTATTATAGAAATCAGTGAGATTCAAAGACAGTTGTTGTATGTATATTTGATCATGTGTATTTGAGCCATACATATCCTTATCACTTTGGGAATTTAATATAGCATACTTTGCCAAAGGTATTCCTGACCTTATGTAATTCATTTCACCGCGATTTCTTGTTGTTTAACCACGTATAAGTGGACTTTTTTTTTTTTTTTTTGATAAAAGATCTGTTGCTTGAAGATACACCCCTGTATCTTCTATGTTCTATACTCACCCCTTCATCAACAGACCAGGGTCTCATCCCGCCCAATGCATTACGTGTAACGCATTCCACTATCTTATTTTTGGTGTCAGCGATCACCTTGAAACCGAGCAGCATGTGTTTGATCCACATTCGCCAAACGCCGCGGTACCATAATCTGTCAGCGGTAATAATATTGCTGCCCAGCTACGGTTATTTCCAATACGGGATAAACCGTTGAATTTAATATCGTTCCCCCTGTCAAATGTTACCTCGCTATCTATCGACTGCTCATTACATTCGAAGCTCGAACCTAGTCTCACGGAGGATGGCGTGCGGGATTCAAGGATCCTTCCAGTAATATCTTACCGTGCAGATTGTCTCCACATGCATAGAATCGGCAAGCAAGCCTAGAATCTCGGCAAGATGTGTAGAATTATACCGAAAATGGCTCTCATTGAAGAATTACATACGTTACTAGACAGGGAGTAGTTGAGATTGATTGATCACTTGCCTTAATGTTTGGATTGTTGATATCAATGCGGGCCTCCTCTCATCTATATCAGCCAATGCACTCGAGTTCTTTCTCACATTCAACTTCACACTACTACTTTTCATACGTACTACCTCTCTTTTACGCCAAATCTGATTTAAGATGCATTTCACCACGCCTCCTAAGTCCGAAGCTGTGGAGTTCACAACGTTGGATGGATTGACACTCCGTGGTCAGCTATATGCTGCCTCCTCTCGAGGTCCTGCGGTGATCATGACTCCTGGCGTACGTCATTTGACTGTCTTCGTTTACACCGTTTCAAAATATAACTTGCTAACTATGCAAACTATCTAGTGGAATTGTGTTAAAGAAATGCTGCTGCCAGAGGTGGCCGAGCGATTCCAAGCTGCCGGCTTCACAGCCCTTACTTACGACCCACGCAGCCTGGGTGAGAGTGATGGGCTGCCGCGTAATGAGATTGACCCGATGAAACAAGTCGAAGACTACTCAGATGCTCTCACATACCTTTCAAAGCATCCAATGGTTGATCCATCCCGGATTGCATTTTGGGGCATGTCGTTTTCTGGGTCGATTGCTGCTTGCGCTGCAGCATTGGATAAACGAGCCAAAGTCCTTGTCTCTATATGTCCTATGACTGTTTTCTTCACTGATGAGAAGAGACAAAAGATTCTCAGCAAGGCTATTCTGGATCGAGTTTCTCAGTTAAAAGGCAACCGCCCCTTTATGCTTGTGCCCTTTAGCAAAACGGGTGAAAACCCAGGTGGCCTCGCTGCTGGGGGAGGAAGGGAGGCTTATGAATTCATGAGCACTGTCAAGGATCACGGTGCGCCAAACTATGAGAATCGCACCACCATTCAATCCTACTACCGCATGATGATGTGGCAGCCATGGCCGCTCTTTGAACACGTAGACCCCACGCCCGCAATGGTCTTGATCCCCGACGGGGACCAGATTGCAAAGCCCGAAGATCAACAGCGCATGTTCGATGCTCTTTCTGGGCCAAAGAAGCTTGTAGTGGCTCGAGGGAAAGGTCATTTGAATGTACTAAGTGGAGAAAACGCAGAGATGCTCATTCAAGAGCAGGTAGAGTTTATGAGGGACGCGTTTGAGGGGAAAGTAGTTTCATAAAGGCTCTGGAAACGAGTTATTTGTATTGTTGGAATTAGCGAGCGGTTGCTTTTATTTTCTTTTATATTTTGGGTAGAGTGGCCGGGCTGTTTTTGTTCTATAGATCCTTTGTATCACATAAATGAAACCGTTACTCGATTCTTCACCTTCTTATGAATAGTCGTTCCCGAAAAAATGTCTTGAGATTGAAGTCAATGCTCTTCAAGTGTGAAGTAGTCACTCTACAGCACAGCGTTACCATGATGAGGCGTTTCGGGAGATTTCAATCAGACAACAGAGGGGTGCTCGATCTCAAACGTGCACTTTATATCTTCAGTTGCCTCGTTACCCTATAATGTAATCTACGATTCACAAGCATTCATCAGATTCATACCAGGCATGAAGCCTCCAGCATCGCCGGTTTCACTATCGATGTTTCAAGAGCCCTTCCCATTATTCATAGCAAAGGTTAGTCAAATTCCTTGCACTAAGCAGCAGTACCGCTACTTCCTGGCATACTAGAATACCAGGCCAAAATGACTCCCGGAGATAAAGGCCGTTGGGAAGTTACTTTTAGAAGTCGAATCGACCTTTTCTGCCATTGCGCGTGCTTTGTCAAATTCATAAAAATTATTTAATGGGTACCATCCGGCTCAGACCCTCATGGTCAGCCATGGGTTGAAATCCAATGCGTTAAGTTGATCACGATAGTATAGGGCCTACAGTACTTCGTAGACAAACATGAAACTTCGTGCAGGTGATGAACACAAGGCAGTACGGAGTACTCGTAGCACGTTCATCCCCAAAGATGGCTACAGGGGGGGGGGGGCAAGGGACGTGCCAAGCTAAATCAGAAATTCCAGGGACCGCAAATGGAAAAATGCACACATACGAAAGCAATATAAACACTGCCTGCGAAAGACGTTAGTGTGCGTATCATTCGCAGCTCCGTGTCTATGGCTTCCAACTTCCCTCTTTTTCTGCCCCCTACTTGCCTGCAGCTACCAGATCATACTGCGGCTAGGGCTGATGTATTGCCAACATAGGAAGTTTCCTCAACATGGCAACAGTTGTAGCAGTTATAAAACCCACTAGCACTTACTTTATTTGCAAATGACCCTGGAATTCTCCTCTGACATCCCTTCAAACCAAATTTGTCCTAGCTACTACTTACAGCACGCCATGAGTGCTCCGCCAACTAGCATCCTCTGATTCGGATTAGCTGCTCACTTGCGAGTCTAGCGAAAAGCCGAAGATTTCTCACTGCATTCATGCAGCTACCTGCTTCGGGCTAATAAGCCCCTGTCGGGAGTCAACGGTAGTTTAGCTAGGAAATCAAAGTCTGAACTAAGCACCTTGATTGAAGATGGCGCTATTTGCCAGCTTCGGGAATTCTGAGATCTTAATGTTCCTGATTGGCCAGATGGGAGTGACTTCCCGGTAGGCACCTACGGCGAGCAAGATCAGTGTATCACTCATGGAGTTCAATGTCGATCCGGCACTTGTTTGGACGATGAAGCACAAGAACGGAGTTTTGGCTCCGGGAATCAAGGCCCACTAGATGCCATCCGCGAGGGAGCTAATGTTGCGAACACACCGTAAAATCCGCAGCATATGATATCCGCCAGGAACAAAGGCAAGAGTTTACGGCTTCATTACAACGTTGGGCCCTAGGCACAGGAAGATCAACAAGGACTCATGTCGCGGCGTATCGGGTGCGCGTTGTCATTATTACCTGTCATATGAGGGGAAAAAAAAAAAAAAAAAAAAAACTTNNAAAAAAAAAAAAAAAAATCTTTTCGCCACCATAAGGAGTCGCGGACGAATTGGTGTTGCTCCGGACAATCATCTGTATCCCAGCATACGGAGTACTGGGCAGTAAATGCTCCTGCATTCTACGGTGTAATACTTCGAACCCGTATTCAATCTTGGCGCAATCGCGACCATGATGACGAGCTAACAAGCATCCACTTCAGCCTAGGCTCTACCCAGGCAAGTAGAATGACTGCGCGGTATCTGCTCAACGCTGTTGGATATATCGGACCTTTTTGCATGGAAGACGGTAGCATACGCGCTAGCAATATGACGAAACTTGGGTTGGAGCCCATCCATTCGCCGGTGATGCCACGAATACCGCTCTGCTTGTGAATTACAAGTGCCTTTTAGCACAGAATTTTTGTCAAGCTGATGGCGCTCGTGCCTCTGCGGCCCCAGCAAATGTCAACCGAAGCTGCCTTTCCTAAGAGGGTACAGTGTGGTGTGCTACCTATGCAACCTTGTTAACCCTGCGGAATTCCATGCCCCGCCGGGTACAGATGGGCAAATGCAACGTCCCAAACACAATGCATAAAGAACCCAATAGTGTTGCCATAGCCAGCCACACAGACTTCACTGGAATACTGCTCTTTGTTTAGTTATGGCTGCATTCTCTGACAAGATCTATTTTAGCTCTAGCGCATAGGAACCTAGAGATACATAGATTGTTTACTTTACCACTCAGGGGGTGGGCGATCATATTATGACAAGCATCTAAGGCAATAGTGGCGTAACCGTTCGAGTAAGGCGCTAAATGAACCTGACACGTTCTTTCTTCAAGGAGATTTAAGGCATTATCTAGTCATCGTACGACTCCATGGATTCCATGGCCACAGTAATTAATCCCAACTCGTGGATGGTTTCCAGCTATTGACACAAACTGCAGAGTGTACTTATATATTTAGGCTTAGTGCAAAGACTCAACATAAGCAACATTCGAGGGGCTAGGCGGGACTTGCCGCTCAAACGCTTCCATGGTCTCTAGACTTGGTATTCGAAATTGCTTCGGTAATAGTAGTATGCCGAGGTGTTACGAGACATCCTCTTGGCGCCAACACATCAGCCCAGGAAGCGCCACAATTGATCGGCCGGGAACCATACCTACATACCCTGGTGTACTCAAACAACTCCACCGTGCCGACTGCGGAGAACCCAGGTACTACTACTAACAGGATGTAAATGAGAGGGCGTTCTAGCGGATGATGCATGCTGACATTGTTGGTTGTGATTCAAGAAGCTGCTACGAAGCACTAGGCGATAGCTAATGCCTTATGACATGGTAGAAGCACCATAGAAATTCCATGGGACCCTTAGACTACCATGGGACGCATTGCGACTGCAGAGGAAAACATCCAGTCACATCCGTGGCAGGGTTGAGCTAAATTTAACGTTCGCGTCAGGCTAGGTCGGTATTGGTTAAGTGGAATCTAACATGAGAGACAGCGATATCATCGTCAGGGACGCTCTTCAGCGTCAGCTGCAAGGCTTACCGTGCATACAGGAGAGGGCGTGTTTTCTTACCAGCGCTAGAGGCGTGCTGGTAAGGCAATGATGACACATCAGCCAAACAATACAGAGCGCAGTTGCCAAGATTGAGCAGCGAAACATCACCCAAGGTGCTCGGTATTAATTCGCCCCGGTATTCAATACCTTGCCAACCCATTTTAAACTATTGAACCCGGGCGTTGTGGCTGAGAATCCCGGAACGGTGAGCTTACGCCCATGTAGCCTGACTAAACTGGCCATACCGCCTTTGACTGTACTCGTTCATCTACATAAAGTTCTGCTCGGCTGTAACCCTCTGGCGGTGCCCATAAAAAGGAATAAGGGGCAAAGTTTGGTTCTAAATCCGATATCTCAAGTTTCTCTGTCTACCTTCCGTTTTGCAAGTTATTATGTGGCCAGAGCTTCGTTCCCGGCTGGAGTCGGGATCCCTTCCCCTCGGGCCCATTCTCACCGTGGTGTTGGTTTATGCTGCTTACCTAGTAGGCTTGGGTATCTACAGAGGTGAAAAACTCTCTTCTAGGAGGTTCGTGGTGATGGATATTGATTTCTATTTTAGTGTATTTGAGCCCTCTTGCCAAGTTCCCCGGTCCACGTCTCGCAGCACTCACAACATGGTACCAAGCATACTATGACGTCTATCTTGGAGGCCAGTTCTTCAAGAAATCCGACGAATTACAGCTAAAATATGGTAAGTTGGGTCCAAGGAACATTCTGGACTGAGCTCACAGTTTTCCATAGGACCCATTGTTCGCGTCAACCCGCACGAGGTGCAGGTTTTTGACCCTGAATTCATTGATATTCTTTATACGAGCAACTCACAGCGTCGGGACAAATATAAGTGGACTGGCCGCTCAATTTTGTGTAAGAATTATGTGGTGACGCCGGTGTCGTATTCAGTAAAATAGTCTCTGATTAAGCATCAGTACCAGAATCGTTGGTTGCGACGGAGCCTCATGATTTGCACCGCAAGCGCCGCGCAGCTTTGAGCCCGTTTTTCTCGAAGACAAGCATTCGGCGTCTGGAAGAGCCCATCCAAGAAACGCTGGCTGCCATTTTAGCTCGCATGAGAACGGCAAGCAAATCAGTGGAGATGATGCCGATGAGCCTCGTTTATAAGGCGGCCACAAGTGATATCATCACCAAATACGCATTTGGGAACTCTACCGAATATGTCAATCGCAAAGACTACAATGTTGGCTTTTTCGAAGCTGTTGACGCCAATTTCGGCATGGCATGGCCCATGACTTACATTCCCTGGCTAGGACCGTTGATGAACTCAATACCTCCATCCATTATGGGAATTGTATACCCTGGTCTCAAATCCCTGTGGCAAATGCATCATGTGAGTAGTCACAATTCATTTTGAGTTGTGGGTGTCAATTAACTTGCAATGTAGCAATGGACAAAACAGATCAAAGAAATTGGCGCCAGTAAGAACTATGATGGACAGCAGTCCACAATTTTCCACGGCCTTCTTGGCAGCAATCTGCCGCCGTCAGAGAAAGAACCGGCTAGATTGCGACAAGAAGCTCAGCTGGTGATCCTCGCTGGTCAAGATACCACAGGTAAGTGAGATGACCAATTATTCAGGGTTATAAGAGGTACCGCAGGCAGAGGCGACTAATTTACGCCAAAAAAAATCTTTTACAGCTTACACGCTCTCCGCAATTACCTATGAGCTGCTAGCCAATCCCGATAAACTTTCCAAACTTAAGGAAGAGCTTGTAGCTGCCCTTCCGGATCCCGATACAGTACCCACCCTTGCTGTTGTCGAAAAATTACCTTATTTGAATGCCGTTATTCAAGAAGGACTTCGTGTTCACCCCGGAGCCCTGGTTCGTATGACCCGCGTTGCTCCTGATAACGAACTGGTCTACCATGACAAAGCCTCTGGAAAAAAATGGATTATCCCCAAGAACACCCCGATCACTATGACCGCCCTTTCAGTACAGATGAACGAGACAATCTTCCCTAACCCTAGGAAATTTGAGCCTGAGCGCTGGCTAGAGAACCCCCGATTGGACCGCTATATGCTGACATTTTCCAAAGGCTCACGGATTTGTCTTGGGTAAGTTGTCTCCGGCCGCCGCATTAGGCAGCTAGGCAGCTCGACTTTGAGATGGAGTAGAACTGCAGGCTAAACAACATGTTAGGTTCCACTTGGCATATTCGGAGCTCTACATCATACTGGCAGGTCTTTTCCGTAAGTATGATCTGTATGACGGGACTGGCCGCCAGAAGACCCCCACGTTAGATCTATATGACACTCTGCGTGAGCGAGATATAGACCCCGTAATAGATTTAGTGGTGCCTTACCCTGCTAAGGGTAGTAAAGGCTTGAGAGTGGTTGTTCGTGAATAGGTACAGGCCGCAAATTGAATTAATCTTTATGTACTCCGTACAGCATAAAAAGCTACTGTCGATGCTAGATTAGGATTATATACAAGCATCAAATACGCACCAAGTTACCAAAACTTATCCCGGGAATACATAGCCAGTACCCATATGTCCATACGGCACCTCGTCGCAGCTATCGGATTACGTATAAAAAAAAGAAGAGCAGGCTTGGAACTGTTCGACGGTGCGTCGATTTCTTTGACGATTATTGTGTATACCTAGTGGAGCTTGAAGTACCGTTTTCCCTCCAAAAAATTAGACTGTGGATATCCTCAGAAATCAACCCCGTTTTGGCTGGGATGGGCTAGCTTTTGTCTCGTTAGTATGTCACTATAAAAAGAACGACCCACAGTACAATTTTTCGAGGGAATACTACTGTACATTCTTTGTGGGAACACCAGGATGGTTCGCATATTTGGACCGGTAGCTAATGTTCACCGTAATTTTGAAATCCCATTATCACGCTGTGACGATGAAGCGGCTGCGGAGTTGACACGCCGGCTGCAGCCAGATCCTTGATTGCTTCACTTCTCCGTGCTCCATAGAATTGCTTGAGGCGAGGATTTGGGTGCCCACTCACATTGCGTTGACATATACGTATTGACAATTGCACCGTATTCCCTAGCAAAAGTCGATAGTGGATTTTGCTGTTTTCAACTCATGGCTAAACTGAAGAAAGTTATGGAGTACGGATTAGGTAATTACTAATTCTGGTATAACAACATCGATATTTGGGGAAATCCACAATCGGGTTTTGCGAGGGAACACGGTAGATCAGAAGCGTATCTGGGTAGTGTGGGGTTACGCCTCTCTAGGAGTAGTAGTAGTATTACCGTACTCCATACGGAGTATGTAGTATTCCCTCACAAAACTTCGACCGTGGATTCCCCCCATATGTAAACCCTGTTTCGTCCGTGATAGGCAGTGAGCTAACTGTACTACGTTAGCATACCACCATAAGACCGTGGTAGCGCAGATACCCATGTCAATATGTCACACAGAATCCCAGTCCAGGGCGGAGGTAGTAACTTCTAAGGGTGATGCGCCGAAAACCCCCACGAAGATAAGACACAATGTTCCGTTGCCAACGGCCAAAAGTCCAACGCGAATAAAGGTCTGGATCCATCCAAAAGCTTCTATGTGGAGAACTGAGGATATTGCAGTACGCTCTCAATTTGATTGATTGAACTTTACAGAATATAGAATCATATCAATGGTGCCATGGCCCTTGTAAAAGCAGTACCGGATAAGCTAACCTCTTCTTTATATACATTTACGCTACGTGCAGTAGTTAAATCGAAGAACCAGTCGCCACTGGGCCAGAACTTATGGGAGCGTTCGTTTCGCTATTGAGCTACCTGACTTGCAACGTTTGCTAAGAAATCAAGCAAGTGTATCACAGTAATATCGTAACTTTGTTCGGCCCGTTTTGTTGTAAAGGTTATACTATATCCTCATAGAGATGGGATAGATATGTGGACTTGGATATCATGGGAAGAAGCGGCCAATTAACATGTTGTAAAAAGCACATGTTCTCTTGATTCTCGGAGTAGAGTAACTAGAGAAAATACGGAGTAGCTACCCTGAAGTTATCACGGTATCAGCTAGCCAGATTGAAAAAAAATCTTTTGGTACTACAAGTGTACGTGACATTAGCGAGTTTCAACGCTAAATATTTCTAAGAGTGAGATGAGAGGGAGTGAGAAAAAAGAACATTACGTCAATAGCCGACGGATATTTCATTGATGCGATAGGCTGTCATATCTACAAAATCAAAGTCACTGAATGGAAGATTTCCCAATCAGACTTACCTAATGGAACAGGAAGGACCGTATAGCAGTTGGATGTATCCATCTCAGGCTTACGTCCAAGTTCTGAAGAGGGTTTACCATCGAATTCTAGATTAGAGAAAAGGAACTTTTGAAATAAGAAAGAGCCTACACTCTGTCTACCTTTTCTCAACTACTCCGTAAAAGAGTCAGAAATGCGTACATGTACTTCGTCTAAGGGGGGAATCATCGGCCATCTTTGCATAAACGCTCATATTAAGTAGACCTGGTGGAGTAGAAATTCATCTATGAGACCTGAAATCAGCACTAGAGAAATAAGTGCGTATTCGTAGTAAGATTCCAACGCCTCTGCGCTGACAAGGATACAATATTGTATCACGATTAATCCCTGCGAACCGAAAATATGCAGCCACAACCCACAGAGGTTCATCCGCCATACGGAGTGTTCTTTTTCTACGGAGCGCGCTCCGTAGCTAAGCACAAGTGGCTTCACTACCAAGGATGCTCAGCACGTGGGAAGGAACGCATTTTACTCCACTGTGCAGGGGTTCTTGGGCTGCGGCTCAGAAGATGCTGAGCAGAATACTAGTAGTGCAATCAATCACCTTGAATATTACCGCCACGGAGTACTCATCAAGAGGGCTTTGCAAGGAGCAAAAGATTCTAGGTTTGGTGGATCCAGGTAGCATTCAACATGTAGTCTAATCTGCTCTCCCTGCACAAAATTATTCCGGAGTCTGGTGGGTGGATGATTGTTCCAGAATTTATGCATCAGAATACGCTGCTGCACATAAGACTAGATATGAGGAGCTGTAATTCTGACAGTCTGTTTGTGCAAAGTGATATGATACGCCTTCAGAGTAAGAAAAGTGATATCAAGAGACCTGCAAAATTAAGGGGCATGTCAATACATTTCGTAATCTAATATTAAGCTTCTCACAAACACATGATAGATCAAGCTCTGATTGGAAGAAAGTAAGCGTGCATAAACTCCACGCTAATCGTGCATGACCTCCCCCACTGTAAGGCTTGCCAGCTCTCTCCAACCGCGCCAAAGGCTGCGAGCTTTTTATCCTTCAAGCTCCGTAATTATTTTCTTGCTTGGACGCTCATCGAGCAAGAGTCCCAGTGCTTTCCCTCCGCTCGCTACCGGCGCTAAGAAACGTAAGACGCCTAATGCCGGACAACTGCCTATTTTGACGGGGAGCCAAGCTATCTCAGTCTGTCCTTGGCAGACGGCTCATCAGGCTAGCTGCTGCTGTGATGGTTGAAGACGGGCTGGCCCGTAGCCACGCGCGGTAGACAAAATAGCTCGTTTGGACTCTTGGCTTCTGGCGCTCCATGCATACCAATTTCCTCTAGAGATAGGCTATTATACGGGCACTTGATCGGGGATCCACCATCCGAAAACCCGTCGGGTGGCCCCGTTTAACCGTGGAGCTTAGCGAGGTTGTGAGATTCTCATAGAGACCAGACCTGAATGGAGCGGGGAGGCTCGAGAAGCAACATAATTGAGATTCGGCTCGATGCAGTGGTATGTGTTTTGACTGGCTTTCCGAATTTGGTTATGCTGAGTTGGGCCAGTCTGTACAGTACTCAACTCTATGATTCCTGTGCTCTTCGGTACTCCGTATTCGTCGGCCACAAACAAGGGGGCATAAAGAAAATCTCGCTCGCGCGTATATTTTATATAGTTCCGACTGCACGTAATGAGTTGCTCTAGACCGTCAGGCCGCTGGGTGATTTAACGCATATCCGGGTAGCCTCTAGGGCTTCCTGGCTCTTGAATGTAAGTTGACGCCAAACTCCACTAGAATGCTGACACCGGTCTCGAAACCGGAGTCTATTGCGGTGTGCAAGGGGGTCCGGCCTGTCTCATCATAGCCGTCAATAAGAAGAGGATCGTCGGTGGCGGCGTGTTTGAGTAACACACGGAGCAAGCCTTCGCGGTACGTCAGCACGGCCCAGTGCAATACCGAACGGCGACGGCTATCGACATCCCCGAGGCGGGCGCCGTGGGCCAACAACAAATTGACTACCTCATCATGGCCACCGACGACGGCATGCATGAGCGGTGTCAGGCCGTCGCTATCTCGCTCGTTGGTATCCATGCAGTGTTGTAGCACTACAACGTTCACAGTCAGCATTAATCAGTTTAGAGTTTCTGTAAATGTAGGTTCTGTAAAAGACGTGACAAAATGCAAAAAGACGTCGAATCGCAGGGTTGCTTTCAAACTCGGGGAGCCACTTACGGAGTCGAACAATTCCACCGTGGCCCCGCCTCGCTGCCATGTGCAGTGCGCTGAGCCATCCGGGATTGTTGATACCACTCTCATCACTTGTCCCTGGACTCGTTCCTGCGCTTGGTTGGTCGACGGGTGCGCCTGCGCTTGATCGATCTGGTGAGCTGAAGTTGGAAGACCTGATTGCGGATTCTAAACTCTTCTCCTCGGAGACATAATGAAGATTTTCTGATTGGGCTGGCGATGGATTGCGGTCTTGCATCCTGCCCGGCCCAAGAATATCGAGGGTTGTCGAGTTGCTCGGAGACGTCGATAGCGTGCTGTGTACTGGCTCTGAGATGGCGTATGGTATACAGTTGCCATTTGCATCCACGCCGGTAAAATGGTCATGTCTGTCATGACTATCTAGCAACGAAAAGGTTTCGCTCAGGCTCCCTACGCAGCTCAAGGAGGCGGAGAAGTCAACCGGTATCGATGAGCCATCGTTCGTGGGGAGCGAAAAGTCATCAAGCCGACCATCTAGGTTTACAGCTTCAAGATACAGCGACCCTGCGGCATTTTGCGCTTGTCCGACCAACTCAACGGTATTCCGCTGATCTTGGTTTCCTATATTTCAGGCCGGCTTGGTGAGATATTGTCAAGACATTGGAGAGTGCTTGGTTATGGTTAGGGCAGTTGCACGTACTCTGGCGGAACCGGAACCGGCGCTGCGCCATACGGTTCTGAACGCGGCGGCGTTCCAGCGGGTCGTCTGGCATAGCCATTGTCACGTTAATTTTATTTCTCGGCCTATAGTCCTTCATTACACGAAGAACCCGAAACCTCGGGCTGAATGCTATATGTAATAAAAAAGCCAGTGAAGCCTTACAGCTATGTCAATGGCATTGTCGTTCGGGCAGCGTACTACTACTAGTAGGCAGCATACCTGTACCCACTCCATAGATATCCTGGTATGCACGGAGAATCTCGATGTTACATATCCCCGTTGTGAACTGTTAGCAAGCTATCTACGGAGCACTGCTGCACTCCGTGAGACTCGCCATTGAATTGCCCCGGCACTTCTTGTCAATACACAACATTAAGTACGATCTGCGGGAGCTGTTTTGGGCTGTGATGAATACCGGACAAAGATATCGGCGACCTGTGCTCCGTACTTGCCTGTGCTACAACCATGTATTGTATACCCGTGGGGCCGCGTTGCGGACAAGGATAGGCAAGGGACTTGTTACCCTGACGGGAATGGGGTATGACTGAGGCGCATTCTCGGCATGTATTCTACTCCATACTATGCGCTCTAACTTCTTACATAGTGGCATTGATTCCCTGCATTTGGTAGCAGCCTAGCACTTGCCCAATTCCATGCCCATGCCGATAATCCTGCAACTACGGCGAAAGTGGACGATGCATCTACTGCAACGGTAGTATGCCGATTTTTTAATGGGGGACGAAGGCTGTATTAGCAGGGGCATGCGTTCAGAGTTCCGCTGCGTTCCGGGCTATACGGGGCAAAGGCAGATCGCAAGCTCCAGGGTAATATGGAGCAATAGAAGATGCGTAAATTGCGCAAACGTTGAAGACGTGCATACGTGAGGCGTATTAGTTAAGGTACAAGCAAAGGAACGCATCCGGCCAGCCACGTACCCCTGCTAAGATGACCGTCCAGGTGTTCGACCTTACCTGTACGTAAGCCTTCGCAATATCAGCCCCCCTCCCCTCCCTTGGTTATCAAACCCTCATACTTCATAGGACTAAATGATAGAATGGCTTGGCCGGAGGATTGAAGTCGGCCCGGGCTTAGCCGCTTCACCGTCAATCCTAACAAAGTCATCACCTTCGCTACGCAGGCACATGGAATGATTGCTAGTTGCTGACACCAGAATCTCCTGATGGCCAGAAAAAAGGACTTCGCAGGGGACGATGACATAATAGTGTATCTCAAGTATTAAAAGAGGCAAGTCGGCAGCCATTTGTCTTCAGATATCCACGCAGCTACTTGAGTGTGCATCGTTAGGTTACAATGCATAGCAACCCATTTTTCAACTCCAAGGTCCTAGTGGCCCTATTAGTCACTACGCAGCTGGCCGCGGCTGTCCCATCGAGATTTGAAAAACGACAGAATGCTCAAGCATGTCGTTACCTTCCTGGAGATGTCGGATGGCCTAGCCCTCAGGCGTGGAACAACCTGAACAGGACGGTTGGGGGCAAATTGCTGCGAGGAGTCCCCTTTGGACATGTGTGCTACGGGGATTCTCCCGATGTTGCAGCCTGTAACCAAGCCAAGAACACTTGGGAGGATCTTACTCCTTTGTAAGTTAAGATCTTCATCTTGATTAGAGAAGTTGACATAAGTGCTGATATTTTGGCGCAGCCTGGCGGATCCAGTCAACGTTATCTCGTCTTACTTCGAGAACACGACATGCAGCCCCTTTTATGGTCCCCTCTCAACCAACTCAGCATACCAGAGTGCCACCTGCTCTCAGGGACCAATTGCTCCTTACGCTATCGATGTCTCAAACGCGGCCGCTGCGGTAGCTGGTGTTAACTTTGCTCGTGAAAATAATGTCCGACTGGTTATCAAAAACACTGGTCACGACTTCTTGGGCCGCTCAGTTGGGCAGGGCGCTCTCTCTTTGTGGACACACAACCTAAAAAGCTTTGAAGTATTGACATACAAAAGCCAGAGTTACACGGGCCCCGCAGCGCGGATTGGAGCTGGAGTTCAAGTCTTGGATCTGTATCATGCTGCCGCAGCACATGGCTATCGCGTGGTAGCTGGAAGCTGCCCAACGGTCGGTGCTGCCGGCGGTTGGGTTCAATCTGGCGGTCACGGCCCATTAGCATCTACCTATGGACTGGGCGCTGATCAAACGCTGGAATTTGAGGTAGTAACGGCCGATGGACGACACGTTAATGCCTCCCGTTCGGAGAACTCCGATCTGTTCTGGGCACTGAGCGGTGGCGGCCCGAGCAACTATGCAGTTGTACTCTCGGCTACCTTGAAAGTGTTCCCAGATGGGCCTGTCGCAGGTTCGACCCTGAAATTTACCGAAAGTGATTCTGCCAAGTATTGGGCTGCAGTTGAGGCGTGGGAGAAGCATTTGCTGGTGCTCGATACCATTGTGGGCTTGCAGGCCAGCGTCACGCTAACGTCAGGCTCCTTCTCCCTAGATTACGCTACACTGCCGGATGCAACTGTAGCAGATCTCACGGATGCTCTGAACCCCTTTTTACAGGAGCTTGAAGCCCTGGGTATCACACCAGTTATCGACACCAAGGTGCACAGCAACTTTGTGCAGCACTATGAATACTTTGAGTCTGCTGTCTACAGCCGTAACACGACACTGGGCAACAGAATCATTCCTCGAGATCGAGTACGTAATGATACGTGGCTGCCTGAACTCAATTCAGTGTTCAAAGAAATTCTTGAACGCCCGAATACAGGTATATTCATTATTGGCTACAATGTCACACATGCCCGTGTTGGGAATGCCCCTGGCAGCAACCCCGTAATTCAGGCATGGCGAGATGCTCTGTTCATTGTCAACTTTGGTTTATTCAATGACCCGCAAGCTTCGTATGCTGATCTAGCTGCAGATCTTGCTCTAGTCAACAAGTGGCAAGGGGATCTACGCGACGTCACGCCTGGGGGTGGCTCATATATGAATGAAGCCACTTACAATTTCCCATACTGGAAACAAGACTATTACTCAAATACTTATGATAAGCTTGCTCAGATCAAGGCCAAGTATGACCCCAACTACGTGCTTTGGTCCCAACCCGCTGCTGGAAGCGATGGAATGGTACTGCGTGATGATGGACACCTCTGCAAAGCCTAAACAGGATAGCTCATCTACTGGCAGCGGAGCTTTATGGTTATGGCCCTAGACGATTTATTAATGTACTTTTTTTGGAGCATGTTATTGTAATCTTTTTTTTCTACACTTTTGTAAAACTTTACATTCTAGAAATTTTTAAATCTCTATACTTCAAATACCCATTTGACATATCTGTTATGCATATTTCTCCCCCCCCTTAATTTGTTCACATATAATCTTTGATTTTTATTCCAGCTTGAGATATTTAATCCTTTCAAATATGGGCTGGAAACACTCCAAAGTGGTTAATTAAAGCGTCTCTATTTAGCACTCGGCATGATAGTATGTTAGTTGCTGTTGAAACACTAGATCAAGACCCATCATCCATAGGACATGCCCTGTCACAAACTACTTAAATACAAGAATGTGCTCTCTGAGGCCCGTCAAGTCACGACAACTGCTACTTCCACTAAATTGCCTATTAAGCGCGTATGATACATGTTGAATTCTACTCTTTCTTAAAGCGGACAGGCCTGTTTATCTATCGAAGACCTATCTCCTGATTCTGGGACCGGCATGATCAAAAGTCCTGGACTTCGCCAGTGTACAGCACAACCTTTCCGCCGTACTCCTCCTTAGTGGCCGTTGTTATGATTTTGAATAGACCACTCACGGACTCTTCAATTGTGGTGGGAGCTTCACCAATACCAAAAAGCTGTGCGGCCGAATTGCCCATATCAGTCTGGACGAAACCGGGGTCCAGGACAAAAGCGGTGAGCCACTCATCCTCGGCATTGATTTTAACCCCGTACCAGTTCACCAAGGTCTTGGATGGACCATAGGCAGCATTGGGAACTGGAGGTTGACGCCTGACATATAATTAGTCTTGATATACTCGATGATTCGACCTCTTCCTTTCACTTACGCAAGAGAGCCGGCTCCAGAACCAATGGTGGTGAAGACAGGCCTTTTAATTGACTTTTCCAACAGATCGCGAGTCGCTTGATATAATGATACCATGCCGTATGCATTTACGTTGATATGGTCTTGGATATCGGCTCGCTGAACATCTTTTACCAGTGGGTAAGATTTTGAAATACCAGCATTGGCGATGACAATATCAAGGTGGTCAACTCCATGCTTCTCTTTTAACACCTTTACTACATCAAAAGCATCCTGCTCAACCCCGGCATCATACTTGACGACAATAACACTACTGCCATCAGCTTTGGGCAGGTTAGGAAGCGCCTTTGAAGTCTGGTGATTTGGATCCCGATTGGCAGAAATGACAGTCTAATATTTTTTTTTTCATCGTCAATTCCAATTTGATATGTAGCTCGGGGACTTAGTTGCAATGCTCACATGGTTTGGTTGCGTAAGGAAGCGCTCGACAAGCGCTAGGCCCAGGCCACGATTCCCACCCGTAATAAAGACAAAGGTCTGAGCCATAGCGTGCAGAGGTAAATAAGTCAAGAATGCCTACTGATTTGTAAAGCTTACTAGTGGCGATAAGGCTATTAAGTAGATAGTGTATTAAATACTTGTAATAAACATATACTTCTTTCGTTGTATGTAATTGTAGGGGTATAGACTACATGGGATGACAAATTGAATGAACATTCTGGATGACAAATGCGATCTTGATAATCAGAAATCGGAAATGTCTACCTGTAAAATAGGTTATACCCAACAATATTCAGTGGTTGGTAGATACGTAGGCTGCATGTGCCAATCCGACGTGGCCGTTACGAAGGAATTGTAGGGTTACATTAGTATTTTCATTCCGCGCATAGTGCCAAGTTACTCTGCATCAAGAAGCAGGGGTCGGCTTGACTCTCCTAGTGAGGCAGATTTGGGAACGTTGGTTCGGAGACCCCATTGCATGTGTCTTGTGAAGTATCGCCGTTCGTGTAGACACTAAACGCTTATAGATTCTTTCTACAGATTCTTTATTAATTCCGCTTATTTGATTCTTATAAAGCGCATACCTAGGTAGCGCGCCGGGGAACGTCGCTACTGTTGTATATGCCTGCCTATCTAGGAGCTGAAATACTCCGTAGTTAGCCCAATCCTGCGGATCTTGCCTAGGGCTACGAAGTAGACGCCAATATCTATGCAATGCGCATTCCCCAGCTTCCAATGGGATATGCGATTGCATTAGTCTCCCATTCTGCTACATATTCCAACGGATGGTACTCGCATCAACTCCGGTGTCGATGCCCTTTTTTTTTTTTTTAATTTCCACTTCATTTTGGCGTTAAGTGGGTATCTGCATGCTTACCATGCATGCATATATCTGCCAAGTGCGTTCTATAATACCCGATCCTCGTTGAGTGTAACTCAAATGCTGGTAAATGTAAGCATCAGCATGGACTGCGCTGGACGGCGCCATTCGCGCCATTTGATTGCTTATCGTCTCGGCACCGTAGATGCACATGGGCGTGGCACCTCCCTTCAGCCGCTCTAGTTGGAATTACAGCTTGTGTCTTCCGTAAATCCTTGGGCATTTGAATATATATGTGCTATTGGACAAACGATTCGGAGCTCAGGGTTCCAATTTTCGCACAGTGTTGCCGGATGTTATCTGTATGTGTTAGAAATTGTTCATTCCATCACCAACAGCACCACAAGACGACGAGATTATAGCCACGTGGCATAGAGAAGCTAGTAGTAATACGGAGTTAGAAGTAACAACAACTAGTTCTCGACGAAGAAAAGATTGAGATGTGATTGAATGATACTCTTGAATTTCTCTGCTCGCGAATTACACTCAATAGATAAACCTGGACAGATACAATATGTTCAGATTGGTCTGGGCGAAAAGACCTATCCTTTGGATCTAGTTAGAAAGTATTTGCGGGCATGTCACTTCAACTGGTGGCCGGGTACGGAGTATAAAGCTTGTACTTAGAATAGCACGATTACTTGCAAGGTACCCCCCCGTAATATACTGGTAAATAATTTTAATCAGTTGGCATCAGTTTGTTACAAACATATGAACTCATTGATATGTATTTCTCTCAGAAGCCCCTTAATCTGATGTCGTGGATCATATTAAAACGTAGAGTGAGTATCGGGACATGAATAATATCATCTACTTTGCTCGTACATCTTCAGTCCGCATAGTAATTCTACGTTTGAATATCCGTGAAAATGATCTTGGAGTATGAAGAGAACTAAAGTTTCTTTATAGAATTGCTCAATTACGGTGCGCTATATTTCGTCTTTCCCTAGGATTCATTGTGTGAGACGAACTAGGAGGACCCAGAGGTAGATTGTCAGGAATGGTCCCTGCCCATGCAACCCCTTCTGTTTTTGAAAAGGATCAATATGTAAAAGGGTAGGAGGCTAATGGCCGGCACCATATTGTAAGTGCTATCAATGTAAAAGTGTACTCCGTACCTGATTATGAATTGAGGTCCCAATATTTTGACTGCACTTAAATTAAATTATGGATTAAGAGCGCTTTATATATAAGACAACAGATGAACTAATCAAAAGTCGCATGTGAGTTAGAAGGGTGTGAGAGAGTATAACCATGATTCTGTACTAGGCCTGATGCCGACGAAAAACATGTCGACTTAAGCAGACGCGCAGCTGGCGCAAGTGTGGCTAGGCAAATGATCTAGGGTATCTACCGAGTAGTTGGTAAAGGTGTAGTCAATGTGCAAAAGCCATCTAGATTCATCAGGGTCTGCTAGATTGATCGAGGCCACCTTGTTTGATTGCAGCTAGTCTGTTTACATTTTAGCCAACGGAGCTATGGTAACATGGGGTAGAGATGCGTTATTGGGAAAGACCTCAATAGAAGATGAGATAAAAGTAAAAGAAGGTGGGTCTGTAACGAACCTGCCAATTCAAACACGCCACTAGGCAAAAGACTGAGCGATTGATACGATGTTTGGCGTCAATCTGGCAGACCAACTAGTCTTATAAGGGATATCCCTGTTACGGTGGACCGGATAGTAACAGCCTCGGAATCAAGCTAATTGAAGTTGGAGTCAAGGGCAGCTCAAGCGACGCCAATAGCTTAAGTAGCATAGATGAAGCTTACTTGTATGCTTATCCACTCTGTGTCCTCACATATCACTAATCAGCTACGTGGTAAAGAGTAGGGTTTGGACCGGCAAAGAAATTCAAGGACAGGGCCATCATGAACCATTCACCAAAAGAGCTTGACGACATGATAACAAATTATTTGACGATGGAAACATATAGTTTACAGAATATATACAAGAGGTTATAAGGAGTTTGGCTAAATACCCATTGCTTAATGTCATTGGCGGCTTTTCACAATAACTACATAGTGTATGTGTAACGAACCTGCTACACACCAATAGGCAACGGATTGGGCAATTGATCCAATTCTAGCAATCAATTTTGTCAGGCCAACAGGTTATAAGGGAAATAGCTGTTACGGCGGACCAGATTATAACCCACACACATATACAAAAGTTGTAATACAGGCCGTTAATGGCGTTGTATATATTGCTTTATTGTATGCCCGGATTTATTTTGCGGTCTCAGTTTTTGGATAGCCACTTGTCTGGACAACTGTAATCCATAGGTGCTGAAATAAGTTTCCGTGGTCTCTCCGTCCTGTGGCAGCTCCGGCTGATGGCTCGCAGCAAAAGAGCGGTTTTCTCTGATCTACTACCTCAAAAGAGCTAGCGGTTGGTGATTCCCCCAGTCTATCTAATATAAGCGACCTAAGCGACCGTTTTATTGGGTTGGCCAGCTGTGCTAGCGATCCTTTATGCCCACAATTACTGCCGAAGGACTCCGAGATGAGGAGACAGGCGGGGTTAAAGGAGAGGCAATGATGAAAGAGACTAGCTGGAAACATATTTCCTGTGTAACTTCAGTCTGAGAACAACATTGAGCGCTTCTATACCGCTAAAAGTGCGCTATCGAGAACCATCCCTGAACTGTTACATGACGATGGTGCCTTCTCTCTGACTTGACTAGATACACCTCGTCCCAGGTGCATTCGTAGGAAGGGATAATTAATAGCTCTATATAATATTATATATAATATGAATGTACGATGGTGAATCAGCAATCTTGACGCTCATTGGATAGCCCATCAGTGGGCTCTCTAGTGGTCAACAAGGAGCGCATGAATCCTTATTGATTTGTATCAGGAATGTAATAACATCCAAATTGATTGCAAGGAGCTTAATGACATATTGATCTGACATACATCAATGGAGTTAAAAAAGCCACGCACATTTGGGGACCTAATTTAGGTAGATATATGTATCGGCAGACTACTAGTATGTGGTATTGATTATGATAGACATGATCGGGAGAGTGGATACCGACCATGAAGGCCGCTTTGCCACATAGACTAATCAACCCCTTTTACTAATATAACCCGTGAAAGTAACCTAGATTTTGAATTGAGACTTGGGTAGGAGATCTTCCAACGGTATTTCGATGTCGGGCGGTAACCGGAACATAAAAGCAGTAATAAATCAGGAAGGAGCCCAGGAAGGGAATTTTGGCTCAAGCCTACTATGCATCAAACGAACAACGAACCTGAGTATACTCTAAATATATCTTTATCTCGAAAAATGAGCAAGCGAGCCAAGCGAGCCAGTCTCCAGTCTTGTAGTTTGTTGATGCGGCTGATGACATCGATAGAGAGGGGTATGAGTTGGTAAGGCTCGCAGGATTCGACTTCCCACGAACTTTGACACATTGCGCCACATAACCCCGCAGCTCATGATCAATGAGAGACAGCTCTCAATTATCTTATCACTGAATTGAGGCTAGGGGGGCTAATAGAAACTCAGGGATGCTGCATCTCAAGGAACTTTGTGATGCTGATGACTCTGGACCATCCCTGATCATATATTCATTAGGCTATAATGGGAGCAGAGCCTTCTGACCACTGTAGGATAAAGTGAGTTCTATGCAATTTGCCCCACATATTATAGAGTGAACCAAGTGGATAACACTCCAAACTTTCCTTTGCCCGACGAACGACAGGCTCCAACATCACTAGTTCTTGTAAACCTACTGGCCGACAAGTAGCTGATGGACCAAGGTATACTGATACGTCATAATGAAACAAACAAATAGCTCTAATGAACTATAAAAGGGACGGGAAGACCAGTGCGAGAGGTGAATATCGCCAACTTTCATCGTTTAGATTAACTACGATAACAGCGAATCCATCTGCCATCCCTCAATATATTCTCCTCAAACATCGCTGAATCAAGATACACAGAATGGCACCTCCTCCAAAACGTGCCGTTATTACGGTTACATCGGCCAAGGCTGATCTCTTCAACGGCAAAGAGACGACTGGTGTTTTCATTTCGGAGGCGCTGCATCCTTTCCGCGTATTTCGTGATGCTGGTTTCGAGGTTGACTTGGTCTCCGAAACTGGTAAATACACACCAGATTGGCTGTCACTACAGGCCGACTTCCTAAATGGCTCTGACAGAGAAATATATGAGGATCTTCAGAGCGAATTTCGGCAGAAGCTTGACAATATGCCGAAGCCAGCCGAGCTGGATGGTAACAACTACGGCATCTTTTTTGCTTCAGCTGGGCACGCGGCCCTCATTGACTACCCAACTGCTAGTGGTCTACAAAACATCGCCGAAGCCGTTTGGGCAAGCGGCGGTGTCGTGTCCGCGGTCTGTCACGGCCCCGCTATCTTCGCCAACATTAAGGACAAGGCCACTGGACAGCCAATTATCTCTGGCAGGACTATTACTGGCTTTACAAATGAAGGCGAAGATGTCCTAAAGATAATGTCTGAGATTAAGAGTTGGGGTAAACCCCTTGTTGAGGAACATGCCAAGTCTCTCGGTGCTACGTGTGAGTATTGCCTGCCCTTATGAACAACTTGTGAAACTAATATGGGCTTTTAAAAAAAACCAATAGACAAACGTCCTGACGACGTCTGGGGGGACATGCATATTGTTGACGGGCGCTTAGTAACTGGTACCAATCCGGCGAGCGCTACTTCGACGGCTAAGGCTGCGGTGGAAGTCTACAACAGCCTTTAAGTGCCTTTTTACTGCATAGTACACGTCAGGGGCTCTTTCATGACTGCTTGAAGATATTGGAAGTAATAAAGCAATAAGAGAATCAATCTCCATTTGTTGATGCAATTAAGTCAATTCTCTTGAGTTATGCCAATGGAATGTCTAATACTTTATTTGGTGGATTCGCGTTTCTCCAATCACTTGCTGTCGCCCTGTAGTGCATTATTACAATAAGATGTTGTGCTGATATTTGGTACACATGAAACAGCTTGAAATCAGCTTTTGAGAGTACACACGTACGCATATATATATATATATATGTGTGTGTGTGTGTGTGTGTGTGTGTGTGTGTAATAGCTTCTTTGGTGCTGTTGGAAGGATGAACTTTGAGCTTTAAGCCTCAAGATGCGTTACCATGAAGTCGTCGTACACCATACCATTAAGCAGCAGTGAATAGACGAGAACAAGTCATAAATCCAGTTTTGCTTGCCATTCTTGCACCCTTCCATAATGGAGCCCAAGCTCCCATGACAGCCGTAATACCAGTACAGAGAATCATAGGTCCATACTTAGTAGCATACCCCAGCGGCTCCTCCGTAAGGGAAGCTTTTATGGACAAAAGGGAACCACTGATTGGGCCACCAAGAATATATCCGAGCCCCCGCCCCCCCAAAAGGAGGCCAAAAACAAGAGAGGTCTCCGCAGCTCGGTCATCTCGCTTGATTTCTTGCAACATACTGGACCAAGTAGAACTGAAGCCACCTGCA
This sequence comes from Trichoderma brevicompactum, assembly GCA_003012085.1. Lineage (NCBI taxonomy): Eukaryota > Fungi > Ascomycota > Sordariomycetes > Hypocreales > Hypocreaceae > Trichoderma > Trichoderma brevicompactum. Next base: position 52,771 of record PXNZ01000058.1, read on the forward strand.
AAGAAACCATATAGGATGACGAAAATAATCATAGTACTAATGTGGTGGCCGAGTCCCCAAAGGAGAAAAACAGGGATAGCACTACCAAAAGATGAAAGGAGAATGACTTTCGTTGCTGATAACTTATCACCCAACATACCGTGGACTAATGATCCAGGAACCGAGGCCATGGAGAACAGTGCAAGCAGAATTGGGCCTGTCACGGAAGACAACCCAATAGCGGAAGCGTAACTGGCTACGTATGTGCTTGGCATTAGATAGCCAAGAGACTGAACAACTATCCCGAATTGCATCATCCAAAACGAAGTATGACGGAGAAAAGCGAATGAGAGTGGACGTGAATAAGGCCTGGCTTCCAACGGAATGCGTGGCTTTAGGAAGAAGAGTGTAGGCAATATCAACAGTGCAGAAGCTATAGCCCACGAAAGGATCGTTGCGCGAAGACCAAATCGCCGTAGCAGACTGCTGAAGATGAAAGGCATAGCAACACCAACAGATGACTTGCCAGACCACATGACTCCATAGGCAAGGCCTTTCCGTTCAATGAACCACTCATCCATATAAAGAGAAATTGGGCTGAATAGAAGCCCACAACCAATGGAATACAGAGCGCCTTGCGTCGCAATTAAACCTGCTATACTTCTTACGAAGGCAGAAGCAGATAAACTGAACATGGTGAGTAAGAGGCCCAAAGGACCACACCAACGTCGTATATGAGGATACTTGTTTAGTATCATGAATGCGATGGGCATCAGGAGATACATGATACCCATTTGCATCGATCCGACCGTGGCAATAGCCCCAGCAGAGGCATTCATACCATGGCTGGGATTACTATAGTACTCTTGAAAGATGCCAAAGGAGACAGAATATCCTAAGATATCGTGTGAGTATTCAGCATAGGGGACTAGAAGACTGGCTGATTCAAAAGGATGCTGGAGAAATACCCCAAATGGGAGCTTGTGCGATAGTACAGCAAGCAAGAGCTAGGTATGCTTCTCGGCCATGGTCGGCTGGAGGCAGTGTTTCATTATTATGTATTGGGTTTGCCGTATCTTCGTGGTCATATTGGTCACTTGTGGGAATGTGGTCCAACTCGTGCGCATCGTGAGCAATGGGATGGGCCATTGTAGGATACGGAGGTCAATGTCAATAGCCTGCGAAACGAAGAGGGGAAACCGATTTTTAAGAAATATGAATGCCGTTGTCCCATGTGCCTGCTTTAAATCTCGACATTTGTGAAGCGCGATGATGTATATTAAACATTGCCACATGCGTCACTAGAACTTTGCTCATTAGTCCGACATCGCTGGCTCGCTGCTATGGGATCGGCAGTTGACATTCGAAGGGCGCAGGGTTTTTAAAACCCGATGCCGGTTCATAGATATCAACCTCTCAAATTGCTTCTTAGAATTGCAGTATTACTTAAAATGGCAAAAACTCCAATGACAACTGTGAACCGTTTAGCTTCTCAAGAAAAGTGTTCAACAAAAGGCATACGACTTCTTTCCTAGTGGAGAGGATATCAGTGGCTTGGTGAAGTAATTTGCTAGATGCAAAGAGGTATTAAGTTTGTACATTTATGATGACCGGAAAAAAAGCTTAGAGCGTCCAGCTCATAGAGATTGGTCCCATTTCCTTTGAAGGATCGAATCCTTGCTTCACAAAAACCACATTGTTGTCGATTCGATGTTACATGTGCTTCGTAATCTAGTAACGGCGACTGGATGTGACTCGAGTTTGGATAGGGCACTAAGCATTGGCGCTTCATGCATGTGTACCCAATGCTTCTTCTTCAAGTACGGGGTAATCCATCTATACTACTTTAGATGCGCCATTGCTATCTATTAAAGTTTCCATGAGCTACTCATAGCCACTCATCGACAAGGTGGTACCGTTTCTGCTTGCATTAATTATGCTTTATTTGATGTCGACGATGGATTCAGCATCAATAGCCGGTGGCTGGCGCGTTCCTTTCGTGTAAGTCAGCCGTCATTTTTTGCCCAATCTTACTTGGCCCGTGATATGCCTTGTGCCCATTGTGCCGAATGCCTGTAGCGGCAGAGCCTCTGGCTTGCATTGCTCTTCCGGCGGTTGCTCCCTTTTATTTATAGCATTGTCTCCTCCCACGAATGCCCCCTTGGCAAGCTTCCTATGCCCGTACACATGATGATGGCAGGGACTTTACAGAGTAGTTATACCAGAACTGTTGATACTTCTCACTCCGTACTCCGTGGGTAGGCACTGATCCCCACAGCAAACATGCCTGGCACTGCATTCCGGGAGCTAACGCGTGTGTCGGTCGTTGGCCAAGCTACTGCTGCTTACCTGCGGGAGTCAAGGTTCTAGATCTAGCGGTGACTGGTCCAAATTGCAGGGCTAATTTAGATCTACCTGCACAAGCTCTCGCTTGCTGGGGCTGCGTAAGTTTTTCCCAAAGTGTACTCCGTACCTTCATGCGATCTGGCAAAGAGATGTCGCTAATGATGCCATTTTACCATATTGCTCCGTACAGTTATCAAATGCTGCTGCGTACCACGGTATTATCCCCGCCATCAATGCATACGTATGCGGGCATGCCGTCCCTAATTCGACATGGGGAACGACTCATGACAGCTGGCGGAGTTATTTGGAGCGGCAGCTTTGCGTTGAGCGAATATTATACCATATGGAGTAGGAGGGAGGTGCACAAAGTGGCGGGGGTCGCTGAAGTTTGTAACCTCCTTTTACACTGCGGATGGCTCAGAACCGAGTGCACAATGTAAACGTGAACTGAGCTACTCTTCTTGACGAGCGATCTTTTGATATATCAACACTTGCGACTCTTTTAGCAATTCTGTGTCACTCCCGATATATTGCAAATGTGGGCGAGAGGGCACATTGTGCTTGTACGTGCGGAGAGTGACGCCATATCCAGACACAATGCAATTAGCCAGTATGATTTTGAGCAGCTAAAAGCTGGAGTTAGCGGATTGTCGCCACTGTAATTTAGTAACCCAGCTCAATCGGAGTCGGCATCTTAAGAGTCAAGTAACCGAAGCCGTTAATTTATCTCTGTCTCTGTGAACCGCTTGGATTAGAATAATACGGGAGATGTACTCTCTTAATTGGAAATAAAATACGCCACCAACGCTGAGACGATCGCTTTTTATGATTTTTATATTTGAGAATCAAAGAGCGCATTGCTTGCATCTCCCCAGTTCCCTACAGGTATCATGAGGAGATGGGAATGTGGAATGAAGCCCTTAAAACGGCTAAACTTGCCAACAGTTTGTCATGTATCAACGATTCCTGTGCCCGGGATAAAAACAGCGGCAGAAGCGGCTTCCTATTTGATGGAAAACTTTGCAAACAAAACCACGAAGCGTAGTCAGTTTATCGATTCGAATCAAATACAGAAGCTGGCCGTAATGCTTGGTCGACCAGTCCTCAACGGCCATGATATACTCAGAGTCAATGTACCGGCGGGCACGCCAATCCCCCCAGCCCACCACCTTGTTTACTTTACTCCAGATGACCTTGAAGGCCATCTTGGCGCTGACGGAAGTGACCGGACATTCAATGCGCCTGCTCCATTTACGAGACGGATGTGGGGAGGTGGCCGTATGAAGTTTGAAAAACATAATCCCCTGAGGGTGGGGGAGGAGGCAGAAGAACACACAAAGCTTATCAGTGCGGTGGCAAAGGCGAGTAAGTCTGCTGGCGAGATGGTACTCGTCGAAGTGGAAAAGAAAATATATGGATCACGAGGACTAGCACTGGTCGATACGCGGTCGTGGGTTTTTCGACCAATGCTACATTCTAATTCTCGAGGGAGTACAACGCTCAGAAGTGTCGATGGCAATGTCCTTGCTCCATCTGCTGTCTCTGATGTAATAAGTGATAACAACGGTGAGTATTACATGTGCTTCTCGAAGCCGCGCTTATATGATACCTGCTTCGGCTAATCCCCTGATTCTAGCTTTCCCCATACGGAAGCTCTCTTGGTCTCCTGTTGGACTTTTTCGATTTTCAGCACTCACATTCAACGGCCATAAAATTCATTATAATGAAGATTGGACTCGTAATGCAGAGGGACATCCTGGTGTTGTGGTTCATGGGCCTCTAAATGTCATCAATTTGCTGGATTATTGGAGAGATGTGCACGGAGAGGGTACAGGACCTGATGAGATACGCTATAGGGCTATGTCGCCTGTTTATGGAGGAGAGGAGTATCAGATACGGACACTGGCGATAGTTGAAGCTATCAATGGCCAAGTATTTGAGATAGTAGCAGAAAAAGATGGGATTGTGCTTATGAAGGCTTCAATTACAAAAACGACATAGCTACAGCAGACGGCTTTGCTCCCTATTTAGGCGTTCTTCGATACGGGAACCATTGAAGAGATAAGCTCTATATATTGATTCATGTATCTTCTTGCCTCTACTAGCCTTATAGCTCTGACCAGTACGAAATACTCTAAAACTGTTGGGCCACAATGTCACGTTGACTGTGGGCCATGTTCTAAGTGGGAATCCGTTTGTACCAAATGGTTTTACGCCTCGGAGCTTAGCTGACGGCATCTTGTGGATACCTCCTTCAAAAACCCTATACTTTGTAGGGACGGAATATTCCGTACATGTACTCCGTGTCTGGCTAGGTGGCATCTAACTGAAGTCGGCTACTATGCCTTGCTGTATTCATAGATCTTCACCTAAGCACCTTTATAACACGAGACGAGTTCCAATATATCTTTCAAAGTATAGAATGTTTTTTTGATTATTTTCAACAAATGAAATACTTCAATTCAAAAATAATCAGCGCTTGGCTTTTATCAACAAAATTCGAATTTGAACGCATATGAGCACAGGTAGCAGCCCCGATGAACGCTTCTCAGGTCATAATAGCCCGGGCGGGGGTGCTCGCTCAAATACCAAAGGTTCGCATCATTACTACAGCCTCTTCCCTTCTACACAGAATCCCATGAATAATAATTAAAGTTGTACCCGAATTGGACTAACAGTCTGCAGTCCTCGCCTACGAAGCAACTGAGATGTCTCACTTTACACGGCTATCAGACGCAAAACTTACTCAGAGCAGTGCGTTGACAATACCTATGGTGATTACTAAACTCTGACAAGAAGCCCCCAGCACGGAGTTCCAGTTCCTCGCGGAATAGTGGCGCGGACACCAGCTGAAGCTCGAGACGCAGTGAGGAGTTTAGGCAAAAGCTGCACTCTACGAGCTCAAGTTCTATGGGGGCACCTGGACAATCTCTTCCTTGAGAACGGACTAATAAGGGGTAGTCAGACAGTGCAGAACCCTGAACAGGGAATGGACATAGCCACGAGGATGCTTAAGCACCAAGTAGTCACAGGGAATATTGGTCACCGGTCTCTTACTGTGAACCAGGTATTGGTGACTGAAAGCACAGCCTACGAAGAACAGTGGTACCTGGCCATTACTATTGACCGAGAGAATTACTGTCCTGCGGTTATCATTTCCAAGCATGGCGGCAATACCGGAACAGGTGAAATGCTGACTCGAAAGGATCCCAACCACACAACCTCATTCACATTTGGCTTCTCCCAGGGTATCACAGGAGATCTGATTACAAATATCTCCAAATTTCTTGGCGTTGAAGGAGAGAAGACGAATCTCGATGACATCCTCACGAAAATATACAGAATTTTTCGGTCAAAGGACGCCATGTTGCTGGAAATAAATTCTCTAGCAAGATTAAAAAATGGGGGCTTTACCTGCTTCGATGCCAAGCTTGTCCTGGATGATGATGCGGCAAAGCGACAGCCTGAAATTTTCCGCCTACGCGATACGAGTCAGGAGGTGGATGATGAACTGAGGGCAGAAAAACATAACCTGGTATATATTAAAATGGACGGCAATATTGGAAACATTGTTAATGGAGCAGGTCTGGCGATGGCGACAAACGATGCAATTGGCCTTCACGGCGGGGCTAGTGCTAATTTCTTAGATGCTGGGGGTCAGGCGACTAAGGAGACGATGATACAAGCTCTCGGAATCGTCCTGGGAGATGGGCGGGTAAAAGCGATATTGATTAACATTTATGGAGGTGAGAGGGGAGGATACCTTGACAATCAATGTTATCAGGGCTGAACTGACACTGTGAAGGAATCACTAGGTGCGACATGATTGCCGAATCCATCATTGGAGCCGCGCAGGAGATGACCCTGTCTGTTCCACTTGTCGTTCGGCTCCAGGGAACTAACTCTACGGAAGGATTGAAGCTGGTGAGTGTACCAGCAGATTGGTCCCGGCTGATATCCCCCTTGTTTCACACCGCACTTTTGTGACAAATGACTAACCCATAGCGCGTTATGACAGCTCGCGGATGCCAGACTTGGGCTCCATGTGGAATCGGATTTTGGGCGTGCGGCACAGCGAGCTGTTGAACTTGCTCGACTGCGGTGACGGACTGATGGTATCTGAGGGTTCACTGGGATGCTAGGCCTCGTAGCTCTCAGCGGGAGGCATGCTGGGGAGTGCCCTGCTCGTCCCGGCGAAATAGCGCGATTTACTAGGTAGGTAGTATACGCGCGGAGTGCTCCGTGCTTCGTATAATTGTGCTTCTCTGAAAGTGGTCTCTGAAAATCCCCACAGTGGTGGTGGGGAGCAGACCGGATCGGCCGAAGGCTGAGATGGTATTCCCGTACGGAGTACATAGGCTCATGCTAAGCCTACTACTACTCGGAGTAGCCTCCCTTTAGCGGTTGTTCCTCGGACGCCGTCAACATCCAAATTAACGATCCATTTTCACTATGGCATCCTAAAAGGAATGTGTATGAGGGGGGGCGAAGGGGGAAGGGTGCTGCTGACTGGCTCCAATGCCCCGCCGCTGAGGCCCTCGGGCAAAGGACATGGACTATGAACACGTTTGTCCTCGCTGGCATAATTATCTGGGTATATTATTGCGAAGGATTCTTACCTTGAATACGCTTTTCGCTTTCTCCCTTTTAGAGTTTCACAGTACACGGCCAGCTGGTGTTTTTTAACCAAGAAATTTGCCTTAATCATCGTCATGGCTAGCAAGGAAAAAGACCCAGCTGCAATCGAACACGCAAAGACTCTCACCCACATCCCGTGGTGTGAGGACTACGAAAAAATGATATCCGGGATGCTGTAAATAATTCCCTAGCCCTCTCGCTGTCGCTGGACTATACCCAGATTCGATTCCGGGCATCTGACTAAGCTTTAACATCTCTCAGTTACAATTCTCAAGCCCCAGAGCTCATCGAAGGGCGGTTTCGGGCTCGGAGACTTATGCACAAATACAACACCTATTTCCCCGACGACGCTACGAATGACTCTCTAGTTGCTGAAAGGGAGAGGCTCCTGAATCAGATGCTCGGTAAAATCGGGTCGAGCCCCTTCATTGAGACGCCTTTCAACATTGACTACGGCTGCAACATCTCCATTGGGGACAACTTCTACGCCAATTTCAAGTACGTGAAATGATGTCTAGGCGCGAGCGCCTCATTGCTGGGTGCTGACTATAGTCTGTTTGGTGGTTCAGCTTGGTGATCCTTGATTGTGGCATGGTCACAATCGGCCACCGCGTCCTATTCGGTCCCTTCGTCTCAATATTCGGCGCGACACACGAGACGGGAGTGCAGTCACGTCGCAATGGAATCGAATATGGCGGCAGCGTCACCATTGGAGATGATTGTTGGATTGGAGGCAATACTACCATCATGCCGGGCGTGACGATTGGGAAGGGATGCACAATAGGTGCTGGAAGTATTGTTACAAAGTCGATTCCTGACTTTTCTGTTGCGGTTGGCTCGCCAGCCAAGGTCATTAAGAAAGTTGACCCTGTTCCAGATCTATGATGGCACGAACTCGAGACATTTTGCATATATAGAGACGACATATAATGAGGCAATGAATATTCAAATTAGCATTATCTATACCGCACCTCTGCATCTACCAAAGCATCAACTTTACTTGACACTGATCTCTTTAGTTCTTACCATATGCCCCACGACACGTATTGCAAATCATACAATTCAGCGGGAAGCCGATTCGTTTCCACCAATATCGATCGACCATCCACTACTGCGGCTTCTGAGACTATTACTAAAACCTAAGCCGCCGGCCACAGAAAATTGCGTTCAAATAGGTCGTTTCGAGCATCACATTCACATCGTCTACGGCTCGTATGGCGACTGCCATAGCGTCATAGCTGGGGAAACAACGTTCAAGGAGGCCGGCACAAGAGACATTAACACCGAAGGCACTATCTACGAGGGATAAGAATGGTTGGTACAAGGGTATGAAGGTACAATCAACCATTATGCGTCTTGAATACTAAACCGTACATCCTCGAGTCGGAAATAAATCCATACATAACAGGAAAAGTTGCTGGAACGCCGGCAAAATATACACACCATGACATTGACTGTTAATACATAGCATCTCAATACATTTTCCCCTATCAAAAATCTACTGACTGCCCCTGGTTACAAGACTGGCATCGGAGATTATGTAGGTGCCAGGGCCGTCAATCGCCGGCCAGATAAAGAGAGTAAATGCATACTAAGACCCACGATCGCCAAAGAAGTATATGGCAAAGAGCAGATTCGAGGTATTTTTATATTTCCTCATCTTATTGAACTGTGATCTGGAATTTGGAAACTGTGGAATGCAAAACGGCCCCTTATTTTGATGTTGGGTCATTGGCCCTCACCAGCCCAAAACGCTCAGATCTTCTCTCCTCTTTCTACCGTCGCAATAGGAATGAAGAGCATTCTCAGTCCATTTTCATTAAACCTCAGGGTTCATTATTTGGTATTTTAAGCAGTCTTGTAGCCGAGCTGTAATCTGCTCCTACCTATTGAAGTTGATTTCCAGTCATGCTCTAGATCAATTCCAACTCGATTATGATATCCATGTTGCATACCTTTGCAAAATTCGTTAAGGTTGTAAAACTCAATACCTTGGTTAGCACTACTTATTGGTATCGTGGGGATGAGCAATGCTTGTGCTGATTTCGAGGACAAGTTACACCAGCAGCCAGCAAGATCTCGCCCTCAAGACACAATAACCACTTTTCACGCTGAGCTTGTAGTATGCCAAGCAGACAAGGACGAGAAAGAATTGGTCACAGCAACCGCTTTAAAACGAGAGGCACGGGTGCGCCTAGATGACTTGCAAATAATCACAACACCCAAACCTAGAGAGCTTATGCAGAATTAGAAACCACGAATAGTGCCAATCAAACCAGGCAGAGTAGTAGTCGGTACCTCTGGTCTAAGGGAGTAATTTTCCAGAAGTATATAATTTTTTTCTTGGCTCCCCAACACTACAAACTCCCATGATACAGCTGTCCGCAGATGAGCTAAGTATCAGCTACTTGAATCGAAGACGAGATCTGATCCCTTCCCCAGGGATTGATAGATTCTTATTCCAGATCACATATTCGACTCAAAAACAATTCGTAATTAATTACTGTTCTCATTGAAAGAAAAGCGAAGCCAAAATCGGGGCTGCCTCGCACCCAATTGAGCCGTAGTTTCGATGCATAATCCACTCCTAATGCAGATGCATGTCCCATACGCTAATACCGACGCTCGAATCCGCATTTAGAGCCGAATCCACAAATATGACGTTGTCTATCACATCACGTTCGATGTTCTTCTTGTGGTGCTGTATGGGCATCACTGAACTTCACTCAAGGCAGACTGTATGCTTATATGTTGTACCCTAGCACTACACTCTGAGAATGGCGAGGCAATGTCGCAGGTAATTATACCAGCAACAAACGGTTTAACAAAGATCCGTACTACATCTCAAGGGGGCACACTTGATTATACTGTTTTGAACGAAGGCTCCACCTTCTCCAGCGGAACGGCAAACATTTGGCAGATGCCCGGAAAAAGTATAAAAACTTGACAATGTAAGCAGTTAACAATACCCTCCAAGAACTTGCTTGTAATCTTTAATTCTTGGCAATTCATTGCGAATAGAGTCAACGACCACTGTTTGCGCCGCTTCGTATCTTAAACCCCGTCGTGCACCCCATTGCTCGTGATCTGTCTCTCTGGTGCCTCATAAATGCCCTGTTCACTTGCTTTAATCTGTAAGGCTAGCATCCGCGAGAAAGTTCGACACAGGGCAAGACTGCCGCCCATAAACCAGAAGTTAGGGTGTCCGCTGTGTCGCCAAATCTATAAGAATGGATATCAGTAAAATCGAGCATGTGTTTTATGAAACAAGGTATCGGAATCCTACCGAATTTACTTCTCCTTCTTCATTCAGATCCCAAATCTTTCCTAAACGGGAAGCGACTTGGTCTCCGAAAAGCTTTTGTGCCGTACTATGCATTGTTTGATACCCTGTTGCCAGAATGATAATGTCCGCCTTGAGCTCAGACCCATCTGCTAGAAGTAGGCCTTCTGACGTGAAAGATTTGATACCACCTGGATTAGACTTAATCTTAACCTTCCCATCAATGATTAGTTGGCTGCACCCAACATCAATGTAATAGCCGCCTCCCCGAGTGATGTATTTACGATAGATTCCGCTTCCATCTTCTGCATAATCAAGCTGGAACCCAGCTTTAGCTAATCCTTGCAGGGTGTCCTCGTCGACTGTTTTAATAGCGTTCGTTTTGTACACATTGAATGCAAATTGAACAGGTATTGGCATACTCTGACTATTGACGTCGCAGTCTTCAGTTGGTGGGCCACCCTCTTCGTATGTTCCCGAATGAAGCATCATGAGACCCTTCTTCGCACTTAAGACATAGCTGCTGCCCCGCTGGAGCATAGTGACCGATGCAACACCGCATTCGTGGAAATTCTGGCAGAGATCATGAGAGGACGTTCCAGAGCCAATAATCACCACATGTTTGCTAGAGAGGTCAGGATGCAATGAAGCATCTTCGTGCTGACTTCCGTGGTAAACGGCACCCTTGTAGCCCTCAATGCCTTCAAAATGTGGAATGATGGCATCGCCGGCATTTCCTGTCGCGAGAACAACGTGTCTTGGCCTAATAGTGCGCGTTGTACCATCCGCTCGCTTGACAGTCACCGTCCAAGATTTAGTCGCGTCATCAAATGATGAGCTCTGGAGTTCAGTATTACACCAAACGTTGAGCTCCATTAAACTGGCATATGCTTCCAGCCAATCTGCGAGTTTATCTTTGGGCATAAACAAAGGCCAGTGAGGGGGAAAGGGGATATACGGAAGATGGCAGTACTGGATTGGATCATGGGTCATGAGAGTCTATTTGTCTCTTCGTAAGTGAATTAGCGTGCTCTAAATTGGACCGGATCGTACCTTGTACCGCTTGCGCCAGCTATCACCAACACGATCGTTTTTCTCAATAATTAATGATGTGACTCCCAGTTGCTGAAGTCTGGCAGCTACAGAAAGACCAGCTTGCCCAGCGCCAACCATGAAAACAACCGGATCTGCATCAAGAAATTCCTTCTGCCTCTCGCGCCGCTGCTGCCAGTTGCCGCCCAATGTATCAACGTAACCCTCAGGACGACTGAATCCTATCTCTTCTTCATGGCCTTTAAGTTCCTGTAGAGTAAAGTAGATCAAAAAACATTTCCATTTATCTTCACCCTCACCGTCTATCACTAATCGAAGCATACCCTTGCCGCGGCCATAACGTGACTCGAAGTTGAACATACTCTCTACCCACTGTATCTCCGGACATGGTCTCTTGAAACAAGGTTTGAAGGCCCCATAATCGCGAAGGCGAATCCTTTTTATGTCTGCACTGTGGTTATTTTGGAAATATCTGATGACATGGTCTCGGCTTCGGATGGTACGAAAATCCCAGCTGAAGGAGAGTAAATCACGGATCCAGGCATCTTTAACAAACATCTTTTCAAGCTTTCCTCCATCATTGCTTTGAAGGGCATATTCAAAGTCCTTTATCCAATGCTCTGCAATAGATCTAGCGTGTAATGCAGAGATGTTGCCTTGTTGCTTGAACGTAGGCAATGTAATTATGTGGGCCATCTTGTTGGCAGAATGAAGCCTCTCAGGAATATGACGCAGCAAATGAATCTGATACTCTAGCAATCAAATAGGGTATGTTGCGACCCATCAAAGCTGTATAATGCGGTTCTGGAAAGCATAGCTCGCGGCTAAGGGGGCTATTTATGTTTAGAAGAAATCTACTGAGAATCAGTTGTAAATCACCGGGGCCACGCATTTCTACGCGCCATGATGCCTCATCATGTTCACGTGGCCAAGCAATTGCACATCCGCATCCGATATCGTAAAACATAGTCCAAAGCCACTTTCGAACCTAGCCATTGACTGTGGGTTCATATCCATGGCGGAAACCTCACTGACTGGTGATAGCTTTCTCGGCTCAATTGGCCCGGACACCACCCGGATCATTGCTACAGTGCAGTCTTCGATGACATCGCACTAGTTCATATGCAGGATTCTACCTGCCCAATTGTCATTCAAATTACACATGTCTAGCTGTAATTCGTTCTGACAGCTGCTTTCCATGGGTCCAGGTCATAGTCCGAATGCAATGTAATTATTAAGCACCGTTTGCAATTGGTACAAAGGCTGCGTTGGATTGAGCTTGAGAGCCGAAGCTGTCCACTGGCACCGCTACTCTCTATATTCAATAGAATAGTGTCTCTTATTTCAAATCTCAAAAATGTTACTGAATAGACGTTCCACACAGCTATTTCAAGTCGCCAGTCGATCGCGGTGCCATTGAGACTTGGCCGCAGAGATCTGGCCGCTCTAGTGCTCTCAAGGTCTGACCAAAAGCAGCATCTCTGCAATAACTCGTCTCACCCCTCTGTTATAATCGACTAGCCCGGCTCCATCTCCCCCGCACCCGAAGTCGGCCACATATGCCCCGAACACGGCCTGAATATTTGGGCTCGATTGATCTAGCGTAAACAATACTTCAAGGTAGTGAATAGACTCGAGCATGTCATCTTATTGTTTAGCTGGTAATTCAAATGGTCTATTGCTTTTCTATGCTGAAATGGCTTTTTCTGACAAGTACAAGTACGGAGGCAGCACCTGATGCCCGCAATTACTTCGACCGAGCCTGATTTCACTCATAATTGAGTCGGTAGATATTACGAAAGACAATAGATAAGTTAAGAAGCAGAAAATAGTAAAAAAAAAAAAGATCAACAATTAGAACCGTTGCGCAACCGGATAGAACCCTGGTTTTTTTTTTTTTTTAGTTTATCTTCTTCATGAAATTAATGTGGCCACGAACCATTCACATCACTTTGTTAGTATATACTCGTCACGTGAAAATGACATAACTTGTGCTCAGTCAATGTGCATTAACATTCTTCAGATATCTTGGCAAGTGAGAGTCAAAGCCTCGAGTGGTCATCTCCCTTTAGAAATTCCACGTTCTATATTCATAATGCACGACATGGACCCCGAGTTCCAGTCTGTAGTACCGATTATAAGAATCTTCGATGTTAAAAAGGCCGACGAATTCTATCTACATTTCCTCGGATTCACGGTAGATTGGAGCCATCGTTTTGATGACAACGCGCCATTGTACCGGCAGATTTCTAAAGGCAGCCTTGTTTTGCATCTTAGTGAGCATCATGGAGATGGTAGCCCCGGCGTTCAGATTCGAGTTATGATGAGAAGGGGGATTAATGAATATCATCAAGCGCTTGCCGACAAGAAATATCGATACATGAGACCAGGAATGGAAAAGGGCCATGGGGGAACAGGATTCCAAAGAAGTAACCGTTATCGATCCATTTGGCAACAAGATTATATTTTGCCAGCTTGGCAAGGATGAATAATATACCAATGTAGCTGATTTTCCATCGCGGCTGTAGTGCTAGGGAGCCTGTATGAAGACTTTGCCGAGCAGGATCGTGAGAGGCAGACGAGACGCATACATATATCGTCTTTATTTCATCATTATATTTACTTCCCAACTTGGAAACGTAGCCGACTTTAACTCATCCTACGAATGAGAAGAAACTTTAATACTAATGGGATAGATATCTGCGACCGCGAAACACGATTACATCTTCTTCCTCTTGATCTCCTGTTTCTCCAAAGGTGATTCGCCCATCCTCTTCTTTGTCTTCGGTGATAGTTGAGGGGATTCCCAGGTCCGCGATTCCAGAAACAAGCTCACTAATCGACGCCGTTTCAGTCCTGAGAGACGTTGAAAACGAGTTTGAGTCATGCACCCTACCTTGCGATGTTTGGGACTCGAGCGATCGTATTGCATCTGTTCTAGTCTTCTTGGTGACTGCGTTCAGCAAACTTTCCATTGTATTCATTGTATTTTTGTCAAAGACATCCGGGGCGCGCCAGTGGGGATAAAGATTGTTATGCGACTCGCGAACCTGGACTCCGCTTGAATGCGCTGTAAAATAGTAATTACAAAGACGGCATGTCGGCTTGCTGCTGCCGATATACCGCCAGTTGCTCCAAAATTTGGCGTCCTCAGATTCCCTCAGGTAGTTGAGCACGTAGTCTAGAACAAGCACTTCGGCATGGACCATATGTGTTTGGGAGGAATTATTGCATTCCATCAATATTTTTTCGTCAAGGCCATTTTGTTGTAGTTCCGCAGCTTGAGAGCGGTATTTGGCCATCATCTCATCGGAAGAAGTCATTCTTCCTAGTATTTCGTACGCAGTCGGTCTCTTGTTGCATAGTGGATGCGGCATAACAGCAGCTGAAGGGATTACTGTCACGTTGAAATCGTGGCATAATCGATCCCAGCGTCGGCTGGCGCGAATTAGTGTGTCAACAGAAAGGTAATATGAGTGCAAGCGGCCAACGAAATGGCGAAGCTCCTTCCACAACTCGCGGTTTATCTGGCCGTCTTCTGCTTGCTCTGAGATCGAGTCTCCAAAATTCATACGCTGAAGAAGGTGAATAAATAAAAACAGCCTTTCGCATTCAGAAAAATCTATTTGACACTATTAGCGATGGGCTTGATGCAAGATCTCGAGATGAGAAACACACATTGTGATTCTTCAAGGCTGTCGTCCTCAGCGAACTTGATCAATTCTTTCAATTGAAAGAGTTGATTCCTAAATTTCGATGCTTCAGATACTTTCAATTGTTTAGTACATGCATTCCAATCAAAGTTTCATTTATTGCCAGCAAGGTGGTTTCTTACCTAACGGTAGCTTAGTATGTCGTCTGTCATAATCACTGATACAATCACCCAAGTGTTTCATTGTGCTGGCAAGATAAAATCCGACGCGATTTTCGTCAAATTTTAAAACATGCCACAGAGCTTCACTGCGTACTGGCAAAACACTTTCTGCGGGTTGCTCAGTAGATTTGGCGACGATCTCCAGTAACTGTTTTATGAAGACTTCAACCTCCTGTAACATTGCCCCTCTTCGGTTGTTCGACCCAATGATATAATGAATGCCTTCGGGCTCTTCTAGCACTGCAATGCTCGAAACGGTAGTCCCGTTATTGCCCCGTACGTTATCGCAAACTTGAGCAAGCCTGTTGACAAATCGCTTAAAGGTCTGTTCTGCATTATCGACACTATCGTTCATGGCGTTGGATTCATGTTGAACGTCAGAAAAGCTTGGCGGTCGAATTTTCTTCAACGCCACCTCGAGGAGGATAGGTTCATAAAAGCGACGAGAAAACTTCCCTCGCAATGGAATGGGCGTCCGCATTCTATGTTGAGCACCTTGGTTAGGCAATGGTTAGCGTGGTGAATAAATTGGTGCTACGACTCGCCTACTGGTGACTGATGGCATGGTTGCGATCGTGTTGTTCAACAACTGATAGAGCTTGTATGGCAGAAAGTTGATATGCGCCTAGTGAAAAACGAGAAGGAAACAAGGTTGCTCACAGAAGCAACTTGTTTTATACCGTGTATAGCGTTTTTCCCTCACCAATAATAGCGGCCTCCTTGGAGTCCTCCATTTAACGTACCCCGTAATTCGTACCGAACGTGATCCAGAAAGTCCTACAAATGAAGTGGCTCAGCCATGCATCTCTTGTGTGGCGTCATAGTACATGACCCAAAATATTGCAAGGCGAATCGCCGCCAAGGACGTATTTCTTGGGCCAGCATGAATGTATGTGTCTTGAGCTACTGCTATTGGATGCCGCGTTACATACTTCATCACCCTGTCACCTCATAGGCTGCCATCTCCGTAACAACCTTTGCCTTTTCGTGTCTCAGACATATTTGGGCGGCCTACAAACGGGTCCTTTGGGCCAAGCTGTGACGAGCCCGATAGAATCGCATCGAACGGATCAGATCTTATTGGGTGCCCAGCTGCGGGTGGTCTACAGCTGCGGGTGGCCTACAAGCTTAAGCCTACCCACTATGCAGGGTCTCTTATGCAAGCCTCCAGTCTCCATCCAGCGGCGTGCAGGGTTACATGTGTTGGTCAGCGTTTGGCCCATGGAGCACAAATGAGGCTTTGTAGATTTTGCTTTGTTCCAGCATGAATCTTGTTGTCTTCTGAGTAGGGGGAATCTCGGGCAGTTATGTATCATGACGAGATGCGGCAAGGCGTTTTGGCCGCTCTAAAAGAAAACACCGAAGCAAAACACCAATCAATCCGCGTTGACGAATATGTCCTCGCATTACTGGACAGATTGAGCGCCAAATCTCGAATCAGCCTATCAGCAAACGTGGTCCTCCCTCATTTCACAAGATGGGGTCTCCACTACCAAATCGAAGGAGGGACTCCGCTTTGAACAAGCATTTATTACTTATGTACGATTGTCGGCCACCCACATCCATGTCGCCAGGCTTCGCAGCTCTCATCCCATGCCAAACCAGTGGATGTCCAAGATTTGTACGAAAAACGGAGTACAAGCTTTGGTATAGCCAAAAATCGAATGGAATTTTCATTACTCTTTGGTGTGTGCTTGTCGGGATAGCGCACTTAAGAATACTTTACTTCTTCAACTTTGCTCCCCGCAGAACCCCGGCCTCCCTTGTAAGCGATTCATATATACGGTGCACATTTTGCTAATCCCGTATCTTATTCTAAGCTAACTCCAATATCCTTTTCTTTTTTAGCCTACCTGTTCAGTATTCCTCTCTGTTGCGCCATTGGAAATACTTATACACGAAGTTTGGTTGGCATACAGTGAGCTACTTCTCAGCTGAATACTTATTGTCAGTCCGGTCTGTGTAAGACTACTGCGTAGATGGTGTGCCACTCGTCGTCTGCAACATCACAATTTCCTAAGAAGCAACTACGCCACTGGCGCTGCATTCTAGTCGGTAGCACTGACAGGGTGGATTGTATTTACCCACCCACGCCAGGTCCAAGCATCCCATGAACAACAGTGGTGGATCAGAAATTGGCTGCATTTGGCAACAACGAGTGAGCAGGTCTTGTATTGGAACACGGGTGACACGACTTGGATGCCCATGCTTGGGCAAGGGCTCCAATCATTGACATCCGGCATGGAAGCACCCAACCGCAGCCTCCCGTTCAAGCCGGGTGCTGATAATCCAATGCTGGGAGATGAAACAAATGACGAATATGAAATATACAACTATGCCCCAGGAGAGCCCCAGCAACTTGGATACGATGCACACAGTGCACAGGAGTGTCCGGAGAGCCCCACAATCGATCCGATCCTCCTACAAAGTTCACATCCTACACCTCCAGATCCTGAGATGCTTACGGATCCAGGGTTTGACACCTCTAGTGATCCGCTTGTGGGTCAAATCGAACGCTCCCAAACGGAGACTTAGACTCCCGGAGGCTTATTAATGGATTCGCCGATGGATTACCGGGTGCGAATGAGCATTAGTTCGATTGAAGCAGAAGATCATACTATTGACGCCTTATCTCCTATTTCTTTTTCTTTGTCCGATTTTTCATCATCTGATGTCAGTTATGAAAATAATTTCGAGAATGTCAACCAACCCGAATCTCCAGGAACTGGTGCTTCTCTGGAACCTCTTTCCTCTGCAGGAGTTGATGTTGGCTCATCTTCTAGACCTCTTAATATGGTTAAGCCTTTTGCTTGCGACAGATGCCCAAAGACGTTTGATAAACGACATCAGCTTAAGTAAGTAATTTTCTTTATATTATGATGCTCCCTTGCTATCTCATATTGCAGTCAGGTTACATAACTCGTGACCTCAGCTGTCTGCATTTATCAATATGTTACTAACGTTTACTAACCTTGTAGTCGCCATAACGGATGGCATGACAAGCCATTATCATGCCCAAAACTAGACTGTGACTACCGCGCCCAGTTCAAAAAGGAGATAGACAGGCATATATGGAGCAAGCATATAAAATGGGCAGAAGAAACCAACCAGCCACCAATCCGACAAAAGTGTAAGCTTTGCGATGTCATATTGGAGAGGCCAGACAATGTCAAGCGTCATATGGATGAGGTTCACAGAGGCATAAAGAGGAAGAGAGGTCCACGAGGATAGGTAGAAATCCGCGGCGATAACCCCCCCAGCTATGTTATTTTTAATGCATTTTTGAATTTAATCAGCTTCGTATTTTCATTACTGCTCCTAATAGTTCACTAATTATGCCTCAAGAAGTCTCTTCATAGTAGTTCCCATAACCCCTGGATGTGGGACCACAACCGCACCAGCATCCTCAAGCGCCTTCGCTTTGATCTCTGCGGGTACATCCCTGGGGGTGAGCACTGCACCCGCATGGCCCATAATCCGTCCGGGTGGAGCCGTCCGCCCTGCTACCATTGCAATAATCGGTTTGGGGTTGACAGTTGATTTACGATATTGTCGGATCAAATCCGCGGCTTTGAGTTCTGCTTCTCCACCAATTTCCCCGATAACGATGATACCCTTTGTCTCTCTATCTTCAAAAAAGAGTCTAAGGCCATCTGCCAGCGTAGTACCTAATACGAAGTGAGCGTATGCAAGTATGAGCCCATCGTATTCTCTCACCTGGGAGCAGGTCACCACCCATGCCCAGCACTATGCTCTGTCCAAGCCCTGCTGCGGTCGTCGCCCCCACAGCTTCATAGCTGAGAGTCCCAGATTTCGAGACTATACCTATACAACCCTTTTTATATTGCCTGTATGGCATGATACCTACGCGGCACTGTTCTGGAGCTATAATTCCAGGACAGTTTGGCCCCACCAGGCGAGTCTTACTCTGTGTACGAAGTATCTCATGTACTTGTAGCATATCATGAACTGGGATATGTTCTGCCACAGATACAACGAGGGGGACTTCAGCCTCTATAGCTTCGATGATTGCTTTGGCTGCGAATTGAGCAGGCACAAAAACGGCACTTACGTGAGGATTGACCATTTTCATAGCCTACGAATCGCGTGAGATCAGAGTTAGGACATATGGATGTCAAGGCCGCTCACCTCGTGAACGGTACTGAAAACTGGCAGATCAAGATGCGTAGAGCCTCCTTTACCAGGTGAGACACCACCTACTATGCAAGTGCCATAAGCAATAGTATCCTGAGCATTCAACGTTGCCTGTAATTCGTGTTGCCATCAGTAGCCCATTTCGCACCAACGACTGAGGCTTCATCTTTACCGCTTTCCCAGTAAATCCTATATTACATGAGTATATATAGACGCGCTTGTGGTATTATTACTACTACCTTGATATATTACCCTGGTGTTTTTGTCTATCCTTAAATTGTGGATTGTGCTCTGATAACTGTTTGAGCATCGGGTAGCTGACGTCGACAAACATCTCCCAAATGAGGGGCAGCGCCGAGATGCCCTGAATCTTGATAACACCATGGTATATATCAATAATCCAATCTTGTTAGCTGTCCGTCATGAGATGGCTGATTACTGGGGGTCGTTCATATAGTATTAGTTATGTGCATTATATAAATCGGCTACGTGACTGCCAAACACAGGGGGCTTAAATGACAGAAAGGTCTTTAGTCATAATGGCCCCGGTTTTAAATCGGCAAATGAAATACATGTTACTTAGTATAAGCGTAAGAGAAGACGGCTATTTCTCTACTCTGCTCGGCGCCCAGATGACGAATGGGCATATGCAGGACTACATTTTATATTTAATACCACGTATTCGGCACTATAGCCTGCGAAGTAGCAAAAGTTAGTTTAGTCAGCGCTGGAGAGGCAGAAGGAGATAGCTTGAGAAATGACGAAACCTAATGCACCTTTCTCCTCCAATGATAAAATGGAAACAGCGATTTTGGCTATCATAGCTTCGATCACAGGTTGCAAATGCAGGGGTGGCATCGCGAGCGACTCCGTGTATGCTCGCTGCAATTACTATAATGGCATGGATTCAGGTCGGAATGCACCTGGAGACCACCACAGCATGTGTCTGGCTGAGAAAGACACTGGCTGACAGCGCTAATCCTCGGCGCTGATACAAAGCTTCGGTAAACTATACTTGCTTTACATGTTGAATACCTGCCTGTTTGTAATTCCTACCTAGATGAAACATTGTCGCGATATGATCTGAAAAAAGAAGGTTCGATAAAATCACAGGACAGAAGAGCGCACTGCATACCCTTTGTCTAGGGAAGCCTAAGTTTCGGAATAATCCGGAATATGCCGCCACTATAATGAATCTCAAGCCTGATATGGGAGGCGATGCATGGGAAGGTAGGTATGCAGGGAGTGCGGCGGAGCAGAATTTCTTGCTTATACTTCGTAGGTACGAGAGACTCGTAGAAACTGAGAGATTCATGCGTTTTGATGAGCATCAGGTTGTTCTCCTTCCTATTGCCTAATAACCTCCGTATGGAACAGAATGCACCATAACAGCAGACTTCTCTTTACACAAGCTGATCCCAGTCGACATTCTCGCTCTCATGCCCATATATATTGGACCTAAGAGGGAAAGTGTATGAAATGCGTCCTTTCAAGTGTTGCATATGGCGTCTCTCGAGCCAACACTCACACTACGAGGCGTTGGCCGCTATTTAATACCAGCTGGGTGCATTGCCCCGTAGAGTTCAACTCGTAAAGCCAAGCCACTTTGTGGCTGGTTTGACTGCTGCTCCCACACGCTAGACATCGTCTCACCCACCTTCGTAGCCTGGCCTCGTGCTCATAGCGTCATGCCGAATGCGTCCTCGTGCTCTCGATACCACCAGGCTGCCGTGGCTATGGGCTGCAGCAATAACATCAGTATGAGCTGAACTGCCCATGAGTCGAAGGCCTTGGAGGCCTTCTTCCTCTTCCTTTTCCTCTCTCTCTACCTTCTTAAGTGACGACAACACTAGACGCGCGATTTCCCCCAGTATACGATCCCAGACCGCCGTGAAATGCCATTAACGAAACAATGCCACGCAGCAAGCTGCCTTTTCGATCGAGCTCTGTCAAGGCTATGGGCTCCAGCCTTTTCTCCCGAAGCCGTCGCGACGATGCGCAAAAAGACCTGGTGAAGCAATCGGGCGAGTCAAGGCGTCGCCGGGCGTCTGTTTCGACGGGCGACCGGCGGACTTCGGAGTTCCAGCGGCCAACAGTGGCGAAAGACTTCAGGTCGCACGAAGAGGTTCAGAGGCCGGCAATGCCGCCTCCATCATCTTCATCTAACGGGGTTCGAAGTCCGCGGCGTAGAGAATCTGCTTCTCGAGCGTCTGTATCGCCTCACTCTCGCCAGAAAGCACCTGGCGGAAGAGATGATTACTACGGTCGTCCCTCCCGATCGCCCCCTCGACGCCGATATTCTTCTTCAGAAGTTCCCCGATCCCACGATATGATGCCCCAATCGCCAACGCCCTCACGATCCCAATTAAGCGATAATCATGAAGGACGTGATCGGCCTGGATATGGGAGTGCAGTAGTCGTCGGGGCAGCTCAGTCCTCCCCACATGCTGCGGCACATAAATCTGAATGGAATACCTCATCAAGAGAGGCCAGGCAGGAAGCTCGCCGGTATCCGCCCTCTGCATCTTCAAATAATAGGCCGCAGCCTGCTAGACGAGGCAGTTCCCCATATCATAGACCTTCTACAGCCTCTGATAGACATCGCTCTGCCTCCGTAGATGGTTACGATAGGAACTCACAACACGCTTCTGTCCCACTACCTAGTTCTCCCTCACGCCGTCCGAAGAATGACCGCAGAGGCTCTGATAGCTTCTTCGGCAAATTCCCAACCTCATTCGCAACGTATGCAGGAATTCGCGCGCTCTCAGAGCATGCTAATAAGGCGAAAGAATGGGTTGAGTGGTTCAACAATGTAAACGACGCCCCGGACGAGATCCGCGCTCTTTCTGCAAGGGTTACAACCGCTCGTGATACTATTCAGCAAATGAAAGAGTGCCTAGAAGCAAGGCCCGACCTCATTGAGGATGAAACCGGACAGGCCTTGAAGTCTCAGATTGAAGACGCCATTGACAGCACAAGTGAGACATTGAAGAAGATGACGAAATTGCTAGCGAGTTTTTCCGGAGCTGCCAGGCAGGATAACACAGCCCTTGGCCGCTTGGAAGGCTTCTGGCATTCATATAACTATAAACACGAGGGCGAGGAACAGATCAAGTCCGCCGATATTGAGTTGCAACAGCAGTTATTGCAGCTGGGCACTCTCATGTCTAACATCTATGCGTTCGTCTTTCTTGCTTCCACTGACTGTACCATACTAACAGGCAGCAGTCGTGCTTTGAAGAAACCCGCACCCTCACCATCACCGCCGAGCGTCGCCACACCCAATGGGTCTACTCTTCCTTTATCAAACTCTAAAATAAATCCAGCACCAGAAACACCAAAACCAGCGCAACAACCCGCAAACTCGATACCCAGCCGACCCCCTCCGTCACCACAAATGTCCCCAAAATCCAAAGGCCAGTTCGAGGCCACTATAAACCCTCCAAAAGTCGTCGCAAACCCGCCAACCCCCCCTCGCTCTGAGCCGTCGGTCGAGCAGCCTCCTTCCCATGGCTCTATCAATGGAAATACAGCGGGGCTTGATCCGCGAAGCACACTTCCACATCCAAAAGATGTCCTTTTGGATGCTGCTTGGGAAGGTGATGTCAAACTTGTTGCCAACTGTATCCGCCAAGCGCCGCCGAGTTCATGCGATATTCATGGCCTAACACCTCTACATCTCGCCGTCGAGCGTGATCACATGGCTGTCGCCATGTTTCTTCTCGACCACGGAGCAGATGTACACGCTCGTGCTGATGGTGGCTGCATGCCTCTCCACTTGGCTGCGCGCTACGCATCTGCTGCCACGGTGGAGATGCTTATCGATCGCGGAAAGGCCGATCCTAATGGTCAAACGACAGATGGAAGAACGGCGCTTCATTACGCCGCTAGGTCTGCCGAAGATGGAGATGCAGAGCGACGAGAGGTGATTCGTGCATTAAGAGACTTAGGGGCTAACCCCACTCTCAAGAATAGAAGAGGCGAGCTGCCTAGGGATGTGGCCCAGAAGAGGGACTACTGGGACGCAGCTGCAACATTGAGAAGAGCAGAACAGAAATGGGAGCAGCAGCAACGAGATCAACAACGAGAACAGCAACGAGAACAGCAACGAGAACAGAATCATCCATTGAAAGAAATCAACCCAAGAGAGAGGAACGCGAAAAAAGAGGGCAATTGGCTGCAAAGATATAGGCTTAAGAAATAATGAATTACAAAGACTAGACGAGGGAAGGTTTGTATATTTCTTCATTAACGGCATCAGATGCATATGTGCGGCGCATATTTTTCAAGTATACACAAGTCTCTAGATATATGAGTTTTTTAAAGCGTATTAATCTCATCATTCATGTCAATATATATCAGTTAGAATGCCTTTTGGTATTACCTTTCATTACCCTTTCAAAAGAATCGCCACAGAGAGTCTACATGCCTTGTGCTCTTGAATCGACTATAATAATAACAGGCTGGCCACATAATGAGCAACAAAACAGACCACAATGCAAAATACGCAAAGAGGTTGGTAATGCCTAGAGTACTTCCTGGATTCGTTGAATCCGGGTGACCCGAATCTTCCCCAAATGTCTTCTTTAGCAATGTTCCCAGAGGGGACATGACGATGGAGATATGAACCACGTAGAAAAAAAGTGATGATGCGCCAAAGTCCAAAAGGAGTGTGAAGCGCTTTGTAACATGTGTAGGGATAGAGCTGAATGCAGCCAGGAGAAAGAGATTGCCAGCCATGGTGAAAGCCCAGAAGGCAACATCAGGGGGGTACTTAACAATGTAGAAGAAAGATGCCGGCGAGGCCAGGTACGGGTTTTCAGTGGCAGTCTGATGATGCTGTGCGGGTGTGTGCAAACAATCCTCTGAGAGGTTACCCAGTCGTAAAAGTCTTGTGAGGACGAAGATAATAGAAAAGATGACGCCGGCAGAGACGTGGCCCATGGCAATGGCAGAGGTTGTCCATTTTCGAGCGGAGAGGATGCGGCCGTAGAGAAGTCCGAGGATAGCGAAGGAGAGCCATGCCATAGGGGGGAAGTTTGACATGACGTGCTCACTTTCAACGAACCAAAACCAAATGCCGAGAAGAGGATGCCGAGAAGAAGGGATGAAGCGAGTCGAAGCTGAATTGTCCAGGAATTCTGTCTCGACGCTGCAGTGGCCATGGTTGTCGGATAGCCAGATATTCCACCAAATGGTCACGAAACTCAGGATGACCAAAAGGATGTTGTGAATATGCCACGATAATAGTGAAGCTGTTGCAGCTCTCTCACTTTCTCTAGCCGCATGTCTTTGTCCCAATAACAACGGTTGGCTAGTTCCTCCCTCCTCATCGTCACCATCATCGTCACCGGCATCATACATTGCCCGGGCACACTTATCCTGGCTCAAAAGACATCCTTCTATTATCGCCCCGAACCACTTTTCCGTCCGATCCATCAGGAGCCACAACATCCCAGCCAAGACGTAGTCCATTGCCAACGCAAATAAAACGACATTCAGGAACCATACCTGGCCTCCGGTTCCTAAAAATCCCATCAATATCGTTACCGCTGTAAGGATAAACCCCCTCATTGCATAGTACTGCATTAACCGGCCTGTGGACCATCCAAGACGAGTACGCGACTGAGAGAGAAAGACAACACCCATGCCGAGAAGAAACATGAATCCAGGGGCGCATAGGTGGGTCAGTGTGCGAACGATGTAGGCAGTGGTGAAGTTCCATCGGCGAACGATAATACCGTCAATTTCGCCATCAATATTTGTGCCATGTCGCCAAGTGTTTAGGCCAAGAGCGACGTGGTCCAAGGCCATGATGGCCATGAGAAGGCCTCGTTGGAGATCGGGGGCAAGGAGACGGGCCGTCGGCTTTGCTATCGGAGATGGTAACGATGATAGCGAGGATGACTCGGTGTGAGGGAACGTATTTGAATCGAGGATTGAATCATATCGGTAGCTATTTGGGCTACGGGAAGGAGAAGTAGAGGAAGCCATGGTAGAATTGGTGTTCAACGGGCCGTCGCCAGCCCGAAACCACGTTGTGTGAAGGCCTGTTTGGAGATGAACAAGCTCAGTACTGGTTTACTATGTGAAAGCAACTGCGACGAAAGGTGAACGAAAGTAAAAAGGAAACCCGAAACGACATTACACAAAGTCCGCCCAGACTCCGCCGTTCTTGATAGCTACTCCGGCATTACATCTACTACGTCCATCGCCTGGCCCGACTTCCGGCGTCAACAGTGACAAGCAACCATTTAATGACAGCCCCTTGACTTTTTCCAAGTGGGATCTTTGCAAAATCCGACGGGGGTTCGCGTCCAAACTTGGCCCGAGGAGTCCGACACTAAGTAGAACGGGGAATGGGGCTCTAGGGTTGGTTAGGTCGACTAAGCGCGCGGGCAGAGTCATACCGCGAAGTCATTACTGCTGGTTCTTTATGTGTCAGCATCATAAAACGCGGCCCGCAGTACGCTTTCTTATCAATCAGGAAATTGGCCAAAAAAGTATGGCATACGCAAACATTGTAAGCACCTAATTCAGTAAGGCTACGCTTTGATGCAATTTACAAACGCCAAAGGGAGTTATTATGCTCTACGTTTTGTGGTTTTACTGTATCACCGCAATCTGTCCACCCTTGCAGGAGTTAATAGTACGAATGGAGCAATTCGTATTGCGTACGGAGTAGTAGTAACTCTACTAATCAATAGAAAGATACGGGGGTTAATCTGTATTACTATTCATCCATCGGGCCAACCAACCAAAAAGCTTAGCCGTACCGAACTAACACATGCCATAATAGCTTCAGCTCTTGCAAAACTTCTGCTAAACTTCCCCTATCCTGCCACCGCTCTGCACAGGCAATCAAATCTCTCACTCCCTCGCCAATGGCCTGCACATCAACACTGCCATTACAGGCAATTCTAGCTGCCAAGGATGGCATCGTTGGCCCTCGGAAGTCGCTCGGAACGTTTTCTAAGGCCAACTGGAATCCATGGTGGGCGAACAGGGGAAATCCGTATGCTTCACTTAGGGCCTTGAGAAGGGGGCCAGTTCCGCCCCGTGTGAAAAATGATGGATCAATAACGAGAGCTTCGACATCTCGTGACAGAAGAACATCGCCATGAATCTGCGCCTCGATCAAGTGATCCAGGTTATGGCTTGGTAGCCTCTTGTAATGTTCTTCTATGAGAGGCGATTTTCTCAATGCGTTGATATACTCCACCATCCTCTTTGGCCTCATGTTTTCCACTCCTAACGCAGTATCACGCGTAAAGCATTCTTCTAGTAGGGGGGCCAGTATTGCGTCAAATTCGTTGATTGTGCCCTTATCCCTTGGAGCCGCTTGAGATCCTCCATATGTAAATGTTGATCTAGATGACACTTCTGGTCGAAGTAAGAAATAGCAGGACCCGAATCGTGGGGCCGGACCATCAGAATTACGCATAAGATCTAAAGCGCCGTACTTTGGTCTGAGTGACGGATCGAAAGCGTTCGCCGCTGAATGATATGCTCCCCCAAAGAGGTCGCGTTCCCAGTCATCGCGGGCATCGCCCAACTGTGTTGCAACTAGGCCATTTGAGATACCAGTTTCGAATTGATTCCGATATATGCCATCCTCCAGAAGAGACTCAACAACTGTTCGCCCGCTGCGAGATGGGCGATCGGGATGGAAGTGCAGCGCAACGCGAGCATGCTGAACAATAGCTTGTCGGACGTCGTTTAGTTTCTCTAGCGGAATATTGGACATGCGAAAAATGTGAGATATCGTATCGAGAGCATCTGGTCGAAGTTTGGCTGCCTGCGCTTTGATGTTATCGATGGCGGCTGTTTGGAAAGGATGCAGCGCCGTTATAGTATCTGCCGATGATGCCATCCCTAGTAATCATGAACAAAGAAATAATATTGCTGAGAGTCCTGAGCAAATGGCTTCTAGCTTCGTGGAATTGCGATTCTCAAGAGAGTCTTTAAATGGTAGCAATTAATTGACAGCATGAGTCACAAGCGACAATGACGACGCCGAGTCCATATTCGTAGGATTCATAAGACACGCATCAACTGTGAGGCTTCTAACCTTTTAAGTATATTTTAGTTAGTTGCACTATAGCTACTTGACTACTATTAGCCCAAAATCGAAGTGGTCATATTTACTACCAAAACCTAACACAAACGAACGCTTTTTTTTCGTAGCACACGACAAAAATCCGACGCATCACCTAACTGCAGGGAATCCCGCCTCTCTATTTGGATCTTGGAGCCTCGCCAGCTCTAGCAATAGCCGATACGTATACACAGCCATATCAGCTTCCCGGAGCGCCTTGGAAAACCAATCTCGGCCTTGCTCTGCAATTTCTCTAGCGTGTCTCTGGCCAGCTTCGGTTGACGTCAGATAAAGGACAAGCTCCGGAAGCTCATGTAAGCTCTGGCTAACGGGAATGTAATGAACCCAGGGTACGAGGCGGTCGTCATGCCACTCTCTAAGGAGTGTCTGCTTTAATGGTGCCGACTTTGATGCCAGTAGCTTGTAATAACGACCGCTGATACCATTTCCATCAAGGTCAAAGACTAATCGTGACCGGAGTGCTCTATCTTTGTCCGCCCATCCGCCGATTTGAAAGTATCTTCTTTGATCTCGACAATACTTCCTTTCGCATTGGAATATTTTGGTAAAAGTAACATCAAACAATCGGCTGTCGAGAAATGACGATGCGACACGTTGGATTATCCCGCCCGTCTCTCGCAAATATTGATGCTGCTGTCGCCCTAAATTTTGTGCCAGTTTTACAAATCTTTGTCTGTGGTAAAATGGCCAGTCGTCATTTAAGGCGAAACCGCCAGTGGTGGATCCAGCCCAATAGAGGTTATTGCGTTTCTGATCCCAATTAACTTCTCTTGCATCGTCATATGCGAATTCCAGCTCAATGTATGCAGGACTTGGAAACAAAATGTCTCCCATAGTCGAGGGCGAACCAGTTGAGAGAGCTGGGACAAATCCTTCTATCAAAGAAAAGGATACAGGGCTCATGAAGAGGCCATGCAGATTGTGGTACTCTGGGTGTATACAGAGATCAATTGCAGAGGAGTGGTCCTCGACAAAAGGCAGATCAAACTTCTCTCTAGGTTCTTGCATCTGTTTTCTATCATACTTTTCCTTGGTTGCACAGAATTTCGTAATTTCATTCCAAACAGGTTGCCGCGATATGTTCCTGATGTTGAACTGTTGGTGACCACGATCATGTTCCACTCCCCATGCAGGAATTAGTATCCGGGGTTCGTCAAAATGGTTGAAAAGAAATCGAACATCGGGAAGTAACCCTTCCAGGCCATGTAAAAACATGTCAAACTGAAATTCAAGATTTCTATCATAAATTCGATCAGGGTGAGTGCATCTTGTCGCAGCGTATTTGCCATAAAAGATGCAGAACCACATTTCACTATTGGGTGCAAGATAAACACGGTTCATAATTTCAAGCACTTGATGTCCGCTCAGGCTCCAAATTGGAGAGATTGCATCATAGATAATGTCAAAATCGTCGATTATAGGTGATTGATGGTGGACAGCGAAGTTATACCAAGCTTCAAATCCAGGCGGGGGTCCAACGCCATATCGACGTTGATACTCCTCAACAGCCTCTTCATAATTTTTAGACTGTCGCTTTATCAGATGCTCGAAATTGTCTTTGCTGTTTCGTACCAGTGCCTCAACGGGGTGCTCTCTTTTAGGACCGAAGACTTTTGCCAAATGCTCCGCATTCTGAATCATCCAGAGATTTGACAACACTGGTATCAACGATATCAAACCGAACACCCATAATATACATCTAAATTTCTCTTGCTTCGGTAATTGAGCGATTAATTGACCAAGTGATATAAATGCGACGCAAACGTAGGCCGCAGTCTGAATGTCTGACGACTTGTTCAAGGGATTGCTGGCAGATGCTATGCTGAAAGTACCAATCAAAGATGCCACAGACCACGAAGTACTCTGAGCCTGGGCAATGGTTAGCGACTCAATACGTTGATGGCGTGAAGATACCTACCATTCGGATGATAAAGTACCAAGATGAAGCTTTCGAAATACCAAGAATAATAGCAAAAATTATGCCAGTCCTGGCAAGCCCAAATGTGATAGCGTCAACTGTCAATATGCACGACAGCAAGATGATAATGCGCACCGAAAGCGGGCGGATGGTGTGCTCAATATTGAGAGATGGAAGAAACGAAAATTTCCCACTTTTTGGTGACAGAATAGCATATACTGCCAAAAGAGCAGCGGTAGGAATGATGGAAAGTAGAGATGCTTGAATATTCCAATCTGAGAAAGTGGAAATACTAAAAGAAGCAATTGGAGCAGCAATCCATACTGTGCTACCAAAGTGTGAAAACAAACCAGCAGGCGGCCTGGGAGTAGGTCCAACGTACCTTTGGTACGCCAAAAGCAGAGGTGTTAATGCAGGCTATGGGGCAGTTTAGCATGGAAATAAAGCTCTCATAGAGTTCTTCTTACCAAAAATTGTATTACATCAGTCCCCGTCTTAGACAATGAGAAGATGGCCACGCCGCCAGCTACCATCCATTGTGAGGATTGAGGCGAAGTTGACACCTTAGACTCTCCAGAGCCTACAAGGCCCAATAATGATTTACACTGTGGCTGCTTCTGGTATGTTATTATAACTGGTAGAATAGCCCAGCACAAGATCTCCGAATAGATCTCGGAACCCTGCGAGGAGAGCCATTGCGTCAACATGGAGCATAGTAGAGCCGCCCCTGCATATCCAGCGAGGGATGCAACATCGCCCGCCTTTGCAACCTGCATTACGATACAGGTAATCCGCAAAGGGCAGTGGATTGTCTTTTTCAATGGGAAGAATGAAGAAGAAAGAGTGTGTACAATGGCGTACAAGAAAGGGCACATGTCTCCCTTTGAATGTTCCAGTTCAGATTTCGTGTCGTATTGTGGCTGAACCGGCCCCATACATGGATAGCCGAGAACAGGAATGTACGCTTTCCTACTTCATGCTATCGCCGAGATAGCGAACATAAACTTTATTCTGAGGATAGACATAAGGTTATACGTATCAAGAGCCGATCTGGACTAGCTTCACATTAACTATCTCTCAACAGGATTCCTCGTCCCGTTTGAGGGTAACACTTTTTAGATAAAGTCCAGTAACATTTGCAAATCCTATGCGCACTTAATTATTGATGCTCGTTTCTACTGCAGCTGGTCTCCGAGATGACACCATTATATGAAATATAACAAGCAAAATAGTATAAGTGGCTTCTTTCAGCTACCACCTAATCAACAGAATTAGAAGCAAATCTTTGGGAAAGAGAGCTCCCAGGAGAATATTTACTTACCACAACCGGCTCCTCCTCCGCATCCTCCAGTACCTCCCCCACCAGCACCTCCAGCGCCGTTGCCGCCACAACCAGCACCACTTGATCCGCATGTCTAAATGATAGTCAGAATTGCAAAGATAGATCAAGGTGCTTGACTACATACCCCTCCGTTGCCATTATTGCATCCTCCAGGCCCACCACAGGAGCCAGCGGCTATGCCGCCATTACCACAGGTATAGCCAGCACAGTTTGCCCACGCCCCTTGGCCATTATGGACAATGGATGGATCCCATCCGTAATACATCCCGGGAGCAAACCAAGCAGGGAAAGGATAAGGGCCGTATGCTGATGGTATAGTGTCAGCTTCAAACTCATGTTACTTCCAGAGAGTGCCAACGGTGGAAGACTCACTGTTAAACTGGGCACCCCATAACATAAAATAATCTTTCTTAGGAGGGACCGTCCGTCCCTTCTTTTCCGCTCTTTTCACTGCCTTGTTATACTCCTGATCAAGCCATTGGCGCTGACGAGCGCGCGCTCGAGCAGTAACCTTCTTTCGGTCGGATGTTTCTATCGTCTTGACGGCGTTATGGAAAGAGATGTGAGCTGACTTATCCGGTGGGCATGTTTCAGCCTCGCTGGATGTATGAAAAGATTCTGATAACTTCTCATTAGCTGAGATTCCGAGGAGTGTGCTTAGCCCCGATATCTGTGAGGAGCGAATCGCTGTCATGATGGTTGAATAATTAGCTTGCCTCACTCTTCACTTGGGAAGGATGGAAAGCGCCAACTCACTTTCGCAGTACCAACATGTACACTCGCTGTACACGGCCCCAAACATATTTTGATATGTCTTTGTTGTCCATTCAAAGCATCTGCTAAGCTTATCTTGATCAATTTTGTCATCATGGTCGATGAATTTTCCAGTCTTCGAAACTGTATAATAATAATAATGTGAAGGTAAAAGTTGATGCGTATGCCAAGCCAAATCCACGTCCAGCGTCGGCACAACGGTCTTATCTGGGTGTTTCTTCATGATGTTCACGAATCGTTCATATTTCAAAATGAGTCGGGACATTGTGTCCTTTGCAGTTGGACTGTGAATCCAGTCAATTTTCACCATCTTTTCGATAAAGATGCCTTGACGCATAACAGCGGCGCAAAGATCAAGCGCAAATGGAGAGAAATTTTCCCAGTAACGACTCATCATCTTGCGTATCGCGATTCTGGACCAGGGGTGTATTTGGTATCGGCCGAAGAATCCCTTGTCTGAATCTATATTTCTGATCTTTTTAACACTGGCTAGTGTATTCTGTATCATATCTCTCACTTCCTTTATACTTAATCGATCTGGTATTTTGCTTTCATTTTCATCTCTGTTTTTGCCTTTGCCTTTGCCTCTCTCTTTGCTCTTTGCTTCCTCAATCTTCTCAGACGTCTCAGCTAGCGGTTTAATCAACTCAAGAATTGCGCTTCTCAGCTCGAGTTTAATCATGCGATTGGGAAATGTCCTGGGAAGCCGCTCTCGAGCAATGCCTTCAGGCAGGGTTTCAGGACGGCCTGATTTTAGTTCAAGTATAGTGCCCGGCATAGGTATAGATTGTCCGAGGAGTGCAGAGGCATCTGAAACAAATTTTGTGACGGACAGAAGTTCCTTGTAGTTCTCTTGTTGGCAGGAAGGACACTTGTGACTAAACTTGCCATCTCCATAACCAGTACCGATCAGACCGGTAAATCTGAGGGGAGAAAGTTAGCACATGCCATGATCGACAGAGAGTAATGAAGTCAGCCTACTCTGCATCTCTAATGTCTTCTTTCATCCCACACGTCGTCCATGGAACTTCATTCCTACTTTGACAGAATGGGCACTTCAGCGTTTTCATCATGCTATCATTCTTATTCCGCCAACGACGCCCGGTGTTGGTAGCCCATTGCATTTTTGCTTCATCAGACACATGATACTTAAAATCTGTATCGATGGCATGATGGATTAATTCCCACGGCATGCCGGCAGCCCAATATTTACCCAAACCATATCGAACTGTATCTTCAAGAAAAGCTCGGGGATTGAGCATATGTGTATGAAGGATCATCAATACATCTACCATAGAAAATGTTTGTTAGCTTGCCTCGTTTCCAATTATACTGTGTGCCATCTCACCTAAAGGTGGCAGCATCCATTCTTTCCATACTATCTTCCGCGAGGTTGGAAATTTTTTATACTTGTAACTAGCGGGCATTGTCATATCTTCTTCAGTCAGCATGTCGCCATCTGCAAGAGTATTCCACCATGCTTCATATCTATCCACAGCACGTGCAACAAAAAGGGCCCATCT
Source organism: Trichoderma brevicompactum (assembly GCA_003012085.1). Classification (NCBI taxonomy): domain Eukaryota; kingdom Fungi; phylum Ascomycota; class Sordariomycetes; order Hypocreales; family Hypocreaceae; genus Trichoderma; species Trichoderma brevicompactum. The sequence continues at coordinate 85,775 of PXNZ01000058.1, forward strand.
CTTCTCGCGGATTCTGCTATGGCCGGCCAAAGCCACAGTCTCGGAATTAGACTTTTCGAGTTGACGAATCGCTTCCCAATCAGCATCAACTCGGAGATCATTTAAAGTCCATTTACCACGGGTATCCCAGATGTTCCATAGTCCATCTGTGTAACCAATTTCCTCTTTCATTGCCTGGATAGCATGGAGGAGTTTGAGGTGGGCGAGGCATGAATCCTCCAAAACTCCATATCTTATGTCCAGATGATCAGTTGTTTTAGGCTTAAATGATAGATTTGCAAAGGCTGAATTGACATCATCTAATGGCTCGCCAACATCGTCGTCATTCGCACCATTGTCTTTGGGAATGCTGCGGTCAGTCATTGCAGAGTAAATTGGAAGCGAGCCTGAATGAGTGTTATCTCCTTCTTGCCGCTGTGTCTCCAGCTTGCCTATCTTCATTTTTTGTATAATAGTTATCCTTGTACTTATTTTGTATGTCATAAATGATAACCAGAAAACTGTGCGTGAGGAGTGTGTAAATGATAGCACTGGATTTTTCCCGAATGGCCAGCTGGAGAATGACGGCAAATAAGAGCACCAAACAAAGTAATATATGGTTGAAATCTACTGGAATTCAAATGGCATCCGCAGCTGTTTGTTATCCACTCATTATACATGTGCTGCACATGCAAGGCTCAGTTAGTGTTTCGATGATAAATCAAGGAAATATGCCTGAAGGCTTAGCCATTCATGTACATCGTTTGACTATACGCACCCAGCTAGGCTGCATCGATCTACACTTTGCTATCATCACCCCAGGAGGTCTTATCTTCTTGCAGCTACCCATGGCGTTGGACCTGGAGTCTAGTGGAAGTCCCTATCGGGTACAATTTGGCGTTGGCTACGGCTTTATCATCCCCACGCCAAGGAATAAAGTGCTGATCGGGATCTAAAGAATGCGCGCTTAGCCAGTGATGTGTGCACGTAAAATGCTTCTAGAACAAACAACGGCCAGCTCAGCTGGAGGGAGCAGATCATGAGACCCTTCCAAATCAAGGGTCTCCAATAAAATGGTCAGTCTGGAGATATCAAGTAATGCGAATTGATCAGAATCGACGCATGCCCGTCTTGATCGGGGAACCTCTCTACCCGCTCTTCGGATAACCCAATCCGACCATCTTGGTACGATCTGAGCACTCGCCTCACTTTGGAAGGCAGACTGCGGCTATCATGATCTTTTCATATCCCTAACATTCCGATCTATAAAAATGCAAAGCAGTACACGTCATTCGAAGTGCCTAATACGAGGCTGATTTAACGGAATCACGGCACGCAAGGAAAACGCCTGGGTTAAAAATGGGGCGCCGAAGCATCTGTGGAACAGCGGGAGGAGACGCCCTGCAGCTATATGTATGTACTTGCGCTATATCGGCATTCCTTCCACTCCTGGTTCCACACTTTGCCAACTATCGAAAACTAGTCCAACACCGCGGCATCCCACACCTAGATCCATAAAGGGTATCTTATGCCAGTTGGTTAGAGTCAGAGAGGCTAAGCTCAAGATGGACGATTATTTTGCTGAATGGTAGGAGATTCTCGTTTATAGTGATAGAGGAGTCTAGTTTCGGGATTAAAGAGTCATGCAAGAGACAATTAGTAGTCCCGGAGAATCTCGAGGAAAGGGGCAGAGATGATCATACAAGGAGAGAGAGAAGAGCAATCAAATTTGGAGGGGAAATAAATGTCAACACCGAATGGCTATGGGCGAGCGTTGCCCCCGGCTAGGCTTAACCCTACAGTCTCCGCATCACCGATGTATTAGACTTCATGATCCCAAGCATCAGTACGAAGCTCTGATCAGCTAAGCTACGTAGAGCTTTTTTTTTTTCAACTCGTATTTTGTCCATCAACCTCAATAGCTAAGATCAATTTACAAAGATAATTTTACAACATATCCTAAAGGTTTCCATTGAGTTCCCTTGCTTCTCTCCTGGTTTTTATTTCTTTCCCAATAATAATGCTCCTCTTTTTTTTTCTCGATGCAGAAAGAAGGCTGAGAATATTACCCATGATTCGTCTACCAAATTGAGTTTGTAGTTCTTAGTGTGAATAATTAAGCAGCCATAATTAGAACATATATTACCTTATTATTCTTCCAATTAATTACGACCCTTTATACCTGCCTACCTAGTACTTTCTAGTATCAAGGCTATTCGATAACCACAATTCCCGAAGACTACCGTGAACATAATTTAGACTGGGTCCTTGTTTGACCCAGTCGTTTACGACGGTGGTTTCTACATGAACCCTCCAACCAACATCCATGGGTAACCCTTCTATCCCAAAGTCATGCCAGGCCCGAATGGTTGCCATTCGCTTATCTTTCGAGACTTTCACCTTGCAATCTGTAGGGCAGCAGGGACAGGATATAAATATCCATTGGCCCGGCAATTCCAAAGCCGATATAATAGCGTCCTCGAGTTGAGTAATCTCTTCAAACCGGGTAAGTTCTCCAAACTTGGCGGTCTTATTCTTTAGCTGACATAGTCTGCGAACTACGATCTTCCAGTCGCGAGAACGTGCAAGTCCGTTACCGAAAATACATAAGTGTGGGCAGACTGAGATATTATTAAGATCGAAGAGCGGTACAGTAGCCCTTGTATTATTGCTGAAATTCCACTCTTCATATAGTATAAATCGGTTATTAATAATCCTAGGCTCTGCTGTGTAGTATTTCGCGAGGGGGGCTAGAGACAGTGTGCTTTTATGCATGTAAACTCTTAGTAATGCCGCAAGGTAATTCTGATATAAATTGCCTAGGCGGGAGAGTTTTAGTGCAATTTGTATGTGGTGATATTGCACAGAGTAGCCGAATTCTTCGAATTTTCCCCGAGTAAGGGCCGCGCCACAAGGAAGCTGTTTCCGAGCGGATTTAATTGGTGTATCAGAAGTATTAATGCGATGTAGTTTGCAACATGCGGGGCATGCCCAGTGACTTGGCAAAGCGTATGCTAGCCCTGCCCAAAATCTAAGCTTGTCATTGGAGAGCTGTGAGATTTCAACATCCCAATCGCGAAATATGACAAGCCGTAGTCCTTTGCAGGTTTGTGATAGGAGGAATTTATCATGTAAATCCAATTTATCGATGATGAGAAATAGGATGTCCAGTGGAAGTCGGAGAATAGCGGGTTTGCTGTCACTGCAGGTGCTGCCATTTGAGACCAGCGGACGAAGCAAAAATCGTAACCACTGCATGTTGGAAGACTTGAAGATTTCTAAAGAAGGACACAATCAGAGCGAGATTTTTGAGGAGGGATCAGCAGCATATACACACTCTTGGAAAGAGTCATGACGCTGGGCCACAGCCGTAGCGTTTTTCGATGACGATGGCTTCTCTGGACAAGGTTCTGGTGACTTTACGAATAAACAAACACTCGAAAAACATCAACAGAAAACGCCACAACACGCGGTATCTTTACTACATAAGAACTACAACGAACTTTCATCAAAGATAATAACTAGGGATCTAAACATAGCAAGCGAAGCATTGAACCCTTTAGAATTAGAGAAATATCTGCCACTTTCACAACCAATACTGACAGTGTCCTGAACATCATGATGGTTGGTAAGTGGAACGTGAGGTTGTTGTATCTGGCTAGTGCAAGACCTGCTTGAGAAAACGTGCCCATTCACGCTGGAGCTGATAGGCTTTGAACTTTGTCTATTTGTGCTACTTCTGCTATTACTGCTGTCCGGTACAACAAGATGACCCTCCAGAATTAGTGCCACCGTCACCACTTACGCTGCCGCAATTTTCGCATTTAATCAACATTCCAGCCTAACTCAAAGTCCTTGTATTAGCATGGAGATCTAAGTGCCTGTCAGGTAACCGACTGACTATAAAAATGGCAAAAAGGAACGGATGCTATGAAGCACAGGTGAGCGTTGCTCCCAGCAGGGCTTGAACCTGCGACCTCCGCATTACCAACACTTGGAATACGAATTCCGCAGTATTAGTACGAAGCTCTGACCAACTGAGCTATGGGAGCCCTCTAACTTGACAGATAGTACTGTGACGATGCCATTCATCCCAAGGACCTTGGGATCCGGATGTGCAAAATCACAGACCGCACGCCGCTGTGAGCGCGTCCTTCCAGTCCTTCTTGATCTCATCAAGAAGTCCTTTTGTGAATAGGATATCCAGCGCAACTCCAGCTAGTCCTTTTGCGACTCTCAAAGTCCTAGCATAAGCATCCCGCGTCCCTGCAGCATCAGCAAACTCTGGGTTGTGAGGGCCTTGGCCTTTCGGCCCAGGCTGTATTCGGAATGCCACACTCAGACTTGGCATCGCGTGGCTGATATCGCCCTGGTCCGTGCTTGCCTGTGTTTTCCCCCGTGCTTCATCAATATCCTGATCCTCAGAGATCCTGTCCGGGGGTTCAAGGGCGTTGAAGTATCGCGTATAAGATCTCGCCATCGTTCGGCTAGGGATGTGGTTCTTGTAGCCCCAGCGCTCGGTGATGGTCACCTTGGCTCCGGTGGCGATGGCACCAGCCTCAAAGCAGTCATACACTCTCTTCTTCAGCTCATCGAGGCGTTTCTGCGTGTCTGACCTGACGACAAAAATGCCTGCTGCGTAGGCGTGGATAATGTTGGGAGCGACACCGCCATCAATGATATACCCCTGGACTCTGTCCTCAGGCATAATCTGCTGTCGAAGTGCTGAGACATTGTTGTATCCCGCGATCAAGGCGTCCAGTGCGTTGATTCCAAGCCATGGATTCGCTGCAGCATGGGCCTCGCGACCAAAGTACTCAACCTTGAACTGCAGATATGACGTCGTTCGCATCAAAGCCGCATTGGGGGTGATGCCCGGATGCGATATGAGGCTCACATCGACTTTGTGGTCTGAATAGGCTCCCGCGTTAAGAAGCTTGATTTTCCCCCCACCACCTTCTTCTGCTGGCGTGCCGAACAAAACGATCCTTCCAGTGGCTCTGTATTGCTTCATCACTTGAGCGGTCGCGACAGCGCCAAGGACGGATGCTGTGGCTATGAGGTTATGGCCGCACGCATGGCCAATGCCCGGGAGACAATCTGTTGCAAATGGCATCGGTTTCTGCTCAGCCTGAAGGAGCTGTGTGGCGCAAGCACTCACCCATCTCCGCGTTGAATGACACCACAGGGCCGCGTCTTCCTGTGTCGTATACCGCAACCCAGGCGGTGTCCATGCTGTAGGCAGATGGTGTGACGGCCCAGCCGCTTTGGCATCTCATAAACTCTGTTAAGATGTCGTGGGCAATAAATTCTTTGAATCCTCTCTCCGGATTGTCGTGTATCTTTTTGTTTAGTGGCCAGAAGGTTTCGGAAAGATCATTTACCGCTTGGCTGATATCGTCAAGAAACGGCAGCTCTGGCAGCTCATTGTTAAGCCTGTTATCGCCGATACAAGCGCCACGAGGCACGAGCACGAAGCCATCGACTTCTTCATCGGTTGTCGCCATCGCGCGCGTCCGTAAGCTATATAACCGCAGGCTCTACAGAATACACCACAAGAAGAATGCAGACCTCCTGAGGGGTTGCCAGGGCGCGTCCTCGCCTACTATCTCTTTCGGTGTCTCTGGTTTCCAGGGTAGCACCGAAGCCGCCAAGACGCACTGCCCGGGTGTCTTTGAACCCACCTATCAGATCGATATCTCCTTTAGGAGGGGTACAATAGGGTACATGCAAGGCGTCGGATTCCATCACGTGAATCATCTTTCATTGGCCCCCCCCCCCGACCTGCTTTGGGGGGAACTTGACTTTAATAGAAAGGGCGCCTCTCGCAGCGTTATCGCAGCGTGAGCTTGGAAACGTTGCCAGCGTCATACATAACCATAAGCGGAATTCCTAGGGGCCAGGAGCGCGCTTGACCGACAGTCTATAGCGCACAGAGCACCTGAAGATCCCAAATATCCAAGAGGGGCAGTAATACGGCTCTATCAATCGCAAACCGGAGTTGCAGAGGGCTGATACCTCTACTGCTGGAGTTGGCTGCGATCGGGTAGTTGAGCCGGTTGCGACAACGGCGTGATGAGTCCTTTGCGCTCAACACTAAGCAAAAATTCGGTTCAATCCCTCCAGCCGCGATAGCACCAAGAATCACCGCCTTGCCTCTCTTCTCCTTTCTCTCCCTTGGCCTCCGCTTTTGACTGAAGCGACTATCTACTATGCCTCAACCGCAGCATAGCACAAGTCCTAATCCTTCAGAAGACTCATCCTCATCAATTGACTTACATGAATCTCCATCGGAGCAGGGCTCATCTAATGTCGCGGCTCGAAAGTCCAGCAAACCTCTCAGCCGCCGCGGTCACTTCAAATCACGCCTTGGGTGCTTTAACTGCAAACGGAGAAGAGTGAAGTGCAATGAAGTGCGGCCCTCTTGCTCACCGTGCTGTCGTCTCGGTTTGAACTGCAGCTACCCGACCCCTGCTTCAGCATCCTCAGCTTCTTCCTCCTCCTCCTCCTCATCCTCTTCTTCACTTGCTCCACGTGCTGCCCTATCTGTCCTCGCGCTGGAAGACCTACGCTTCTACCACCAGTTCCTTCTGGCAGCCTTCCCGTCACTGCCATTAAAGGCGAAAGGTGTATGGATGGACGCTGCCGCCATGTCACATCAGGTATGAATACCTCAACAGTGGCCCATGTTCAGCTCTCTTCCTAGCTATGTTATCTTGCATGTATAGCTAACGATGATTACATGCATATGCTCTTCAGTATGACTACCTTGCACATGCGGTTCTAGGTCTTGGGGCCTCACATCTATCCCAGCATGGCAATGTGGACTATACATCGCAAGCCTTGCAGCATCGCATCACGGCCATGAAGCTCGTGAATGAACAACTTGACCACCCACCCACGAAGCCAGCAGATGCGGATGCGCTGCTTGCGGCCGTGATATGTCTTGTCACCCAGTCATCCCTCATGCCAGACAGCATGATTGACTACATTACAACGACAAGAGGCGGCAATTTGGTTGCCACATCCATTATTACAAACTACGAGATGTCTATCTTCAAGTATTTTACGCCACTGGAACATGATCGATCCTTGGAGAAGCTCATTTGCGAACAACCAAGGGATTTCGAGGTTATTGAAGGCTTTCAGGCGTCTGCCTTGCGGCTGAGACCTTTGTGTCAGAAACATACAGAGGTATTATACTGTGAATCTATGATCAGATGCATTAATAATTTGCGTACATCATGTTTAGAAGGTATGTCGTGCTACCGACCATTGGGGCCATTGCGAAGACGTTTTCATTCCTATGCCTTGACTAACACGTTATTATTTATTACCATGTACAGCGTGGAGAGAATTCGTCGTCTTGTTCATCCTACCGACTACTTTTAACAACCAGGACTTTATGTTATTTGTCAACAATGAAAACTACGCGGGCCATCTTTTGATCATCCACATGTTTCTGTTGGACTACGTTCTTGGTAACGCGTGTCTCTCCAAGTCTGACGAGCCCGAGTATCCTGGGAGGAAATCTGTCATCATCAATTGGACAAGAGATCTGGCCCGGAGGCTTCCTCCCTCATATCAACCGTATACCGAATGGCCACTGGAGTACTGCGAAATACTTGCTAAACGAGATGCGCGGTATCTTCTCAGCCCCTGATCTGAGAGACCTCTTTTGGATACAACCATTGTGCTACTAAAGTAATGTTGGTTACCGGGGGGGTGGACCATGTCGCTGTGTATCTGAAACGGAGGCATATAAAGCTGAAGGCCAACCGATGTATCAACGGTCTCCTTGGTGTTCACATCACTACGATAAAATACCTCCGTTATCATTCGTAGCCAGCAACGCAATTTGCCCCGATTTCCAATTCAACAACCTGTAGCCGCCTTCCAGGAGATATTATCTCGGCAAATCCACTCCTCATTCACGTAATAGGTGCTCTGTATACAAACACACCTTGAAGATTGTGAGTTCATTTTACAGGCATTATTGGACCACGAGAATATTAATTTATTAGATAGAATTCTGCAAGTCAAGGGAATATGACTTTGCTCTCCTCCACTTCTGGACAAAAGAACCATTGATAAATCTTGATTTTGTACAATGTATATCAGAGACTACAAGGTTACAGGAATCGGAATGATTATGTGTAAAAAACGTACATTATTGCTGTTAATGAGAAATAAATAATATATTCCATCACCCAGATAAGCAAGACGTATTACTGGATTGGCTGAGTGGGTATAGAATATGTACTTCGCTAATGCTATGACGTTTCTCTGGCTCACCACACTGCGTAGAGAAGCCATCATAATGCTTTTACCAACTTTCAAATGTCAATTCATCACGTGACTGGTCTGGTGGTCTAGTGGTATGATTCTCGCTTAGGGAAAACCCTACAGCTTGTATGCGAGAGGTCCCGGGTTCAATCCCCGGCCAGACCCTTCTTTTTCTTCATTATACATACTATCTTTTTTCTCCTCTCATCGAGATCGCAATCTTGATGAGCCCATTACGGTCCATCACATCACAACATCTCATCGGTCTGGTGGTCTAGTGGTATGATTCTCGCTTAGGGAAAACCCTACAGCTTGCTTGCGAGAGGTCCCGGGTTCAATCCCCGGCCAGACCCTGTTCAATTGTGAACTTTAAGTTCAGCTGAGGTTCTCATCAGTTTTTTTGACCTTTGATCCCAATGAGATCTTTTTGTCAACACCATTGTTATTATCTTCTCGTTCCTCGCATGGCTAACGATTGTAACACTATAAACGTACATAGCAAGAGCATTTACTTCTGATGTTCCCATTCACTCAGCAAGTGTTCTTAGTCTTCATGTCTTCGGCAGATACGGGTTGCGTTTCTCGCCCATTGTAATGCAGTCAACTTCAAGTCGAATCAAGCCCGCTGTATTATCATGATTCGCATGCGTGTTAGATAAGGATACAATATAAGAAACGTCTACTTGTCTTCCTTGCCTCATTTCTGTCTTTGTGTAGTCTTTAGGCTGTCAAAGTACGCGTCCACAATATCCTTGGCCGTTTCTTCAATAATTTTTCGGGATACCCATGATGCTTCTGAGCGCTCAAATCCAACCCATTCAACAAGCAGTCTGGTCCGATTCTTGTTGTGCTTAAGAATGGCAAAGACCTCGTAAATTTCTGGATCTGTAGGGTTTTTGGGTCGGCCGCCTTGCTCACGCCAGTACTCAAAGAGAGTCTCCGGGGCATCCTCGTGTAAATTGGTTTCTGGCTCCCAAGTGGTCTCGCCGTTGTCCCACTCTACTTCGATCTCAATGGAATCGCCCACCCAGCGGTAAGCAACAAAGCGCTTGAAGCCGTATTCTTCCTCCACGGTTTCTGGAACTCCTATATCTTGCTGATCAATAATATCCGAGATACTCCCGGTAAAAGCTGCTCTTGTCTGGCTGCCAGAGGGGATTGCTCTCTCTGCTGCCTGGGGTGCACGAGGAGTAGACGCTGAAGCCACTTCATCTTGTTCCAGCTGTACTGAATCCCCTACTCCCTCGCTGGCATTGTGCACTTCGCTCTCGTCTTCATCCTGCCTCTGTGGAGTTGTCTCCTGGTCAACGAGTTTTCTAGCAAACGACTTGCGCCTGGACGACCCCGGCGTCTTCTTCTTGAGCCGCGGAGAGTCCTGTGTTCCGGCATTGGAGCTTGCACCTAATGAAGCCCGAGGTGAACTTCTAGTCGCCTTGCCCGGCGTAAACAAGGGTGGTATAGCAGCCATGATTGACTGCATGATGACGAGCCGCTAACTTATCGCAGCTTTACTTTAAAGGAAACAGGAGGGTATGCTTGCTTGGGCCTGCTTTTTGAGATGCGGCGATTGTTTATTTGCTGTGAGCGGATCTTGCTATGTCAGCAGATTCTGGTTGGTGGTACGACGGCCTAACTTCTAGTAATGACGCCCTCCGCTTCATTAAAAATGGAGAGATTCATCACGTGATCCCTATTTCCCAGCCGACACGCTCCAATATGCCCCTTCGCCAAGACTCCGGGGTCAATTGGCAGAATTTAAAGATTAGATACTTTTGGCAGCTCGTCACATGGATTTGGATCAAAGAGGGGTTGGAGCAGCAAAGCGGGCGGGGTCTTGATTATTTGGAGGTTGCATCCGAGGCTTGGGTGAGGAACACTAAAGACAACCGGATGAATGCTGCTAATAATACCTGCTGATGGCGTGGAAACATGAGGAGAGTGAGGGTCACACAGCAGAGCTTGGTAAACATGTCGTATCTTAATTTAATACTGCCTGAAGGACGAAAATTCGCTACTTCCTTAGGTAATGAAATATCTTAAACTATAAACGCTCCTCCCTCTTTGGCCATTTGTTTCGCCGTAATTGCATCTATTTGCGTGGCTACCTTCAGACTTGTCATCTTTCCAAGCTCATTCCTAGGTGCTCTGAATATTTCGTCCACAGAGCCTTCGCAATGGCTTCTCCCACTGCGCGATCGTTGAGGCCCATCCGCATCGCCAACTGCTCCGGCGCTCTTAGTATGGTTAATATCCCCGAATATTCCATTGCACAAGAATACTCAATATATTGGCAGCTGACCCGGGCATCTTGATGTTCAATCAAGCCAAATATGGCCCCGTTGACGTCATAACGGGCGACTACCTCGCCGGTATGTTTGAACATGATATCTTATGACGCCATTATTCAGCATATTGCGGTGAACGATCAATGGATACTTTCGTTCAAAGGTGGCTGACATCTCGCCAATATAATGTTATAGAAGCGACTATGGCCAGCAGTGCGATACAGCGCGCACAGTCAAAGGGCTCTGGATGGATCCAGTCAGCACTTGATGGGATCCAAATGTCCTTGGATCTCATCAACGAAAAACGAATTAAAATCGTCGTAAATGGAGGCGCTATGAACCCTAAGGGATTGGCAGAGAAGATTCGCGAGATGGTAAGATCATTTGGACTTGGCCCATCTATATACTCCCATTGCTAACAGGCGAGGCAGATTCAACTAAAAGGTTTTAAGCTTCGTGTGGGTTACGTCGAGGGAGATGATTTAATGCATAAAGTACATCATTTACTTTCCAAGTCTCTCGCGCACCTTGATGCGGCAAATCCAGATGTTCAATATGACGAAGCCACTACATCGTTTCTAGACTCGCCAGAGGAGATGCCAATTCTAGCTGCAAATGCGTATCTTGGATATCGTGCTATTAAAAAAGGATTAGATGAAGGCGCCGATATTCTCATCTGCGGCCGTGTTTCTGATGCGTCACCGGTCATCGGTGCGGCTGCTTGGTGGTATAATTGGTCTGAAGGGGATCTTGACCAACTTGCTGGTTCGCTTATTGCAGGCCATCTGATTGAGTGCTCGACTTATGTCACAGGCGGCAACTTTGCGGGTGCTTATCAACATCCACCCAGCGATTTCCTGCGTCTAGGTGCCGGCATCGCTGAGATTCTTCCCAGTGGCGAATGCATCATCACAAAACACGATTCTCTGAATGGATTTGTTACTCCCGACACGGTCAAATGTCAATTCTTGTACGAGCTACAAGGGAATATTTACCTTAATAGCGACGTGAAAGCAGATATTTCCAAGATAAGTATTGCCAAAGAGTCGAAGAATCGAGTCCATGTTTCTGGCGTTAAAGGCTACCTACCTCCTCCTACGACAAAACTCGCCATCTTTTACAAGGGAGGGTATCAGTGCGAACACCTGGTCAATGCCTGCGGATATGCCACCGACCACAAGTGGGACATGCAAGAACTACAGCTCAAGGATACGCTACAGGAATGGGGCATCTTGGATAAGCTTGATGTGCTAGAATTCCAGCGAATTGGAACCCCGATGAAGGATCCCGATTCGCAATTGGCTTCAACCACATATATGCGTATATTTGCGCAGTCAAAAGACAAAGATGTCCTCAGTAGAATGCACAAAGCCTGGCATTATCAGTTTATGTCTCATTTCCCAGGTACTTGCTCTAAAAACATTTCCATGGTACCAAGATACTAACAATGGATCCCCCAGGAATGCATTTTTCGTTGGACACACGTTTGCTTGTACCAAAGCCATTCCTTGGATACTACCCAGCAGCAGTATCTCAAAATGAGATTGAAGAGACTGTTACACTTATTAGCGAGAGCTCAACGGAGGAGAGTCTTCGCTTTAATGTCTATCCACCCCAAAAGACGGAGCCGCTGGCACCACGGGAAAACTACGAGACAGTAAATCCTGCGTCTTTAGACACGTTTGGCCCAACTGCGAAATGCTCACTTGGCGACCTCGTCCTCGCTCGCTCAGGGGACAAAGGGGGCAACATAAATATTGGCCTATTCGTACAGACAGCTGAGCAATGGGAATGGTTCCGCTCGTTCATGACCAAAGATAGGCTACGTTTACTGATGAGAAATGATTGGAAAGACTGTTACTTCCTTGAAAGGGTAGAATTTGCAAAAATCTATGCCGTTCATTTTGTGGTGTATGGGTGTTTGGGCAGAGGTGTAACCAGCTCTGGTTTATTGGACAATTTGGGCAAAGGGTTCGCAGAATTTATCCGAGCGGTTCACGTTGATATACCGCTCAAGTTTCTAGATGAAATTGCCCACTTATCAAAGCTTGAGCACCTATAGATATAATTCGCCATGATTACCAGTATCAGATATATATAATACTCACGTGAAAGGAAGAATATATTGAAACCAGATGCCCTAGAACTTGAAAGTAAAGGTAGAAGCAAACTGAATAATTCTGACTATCTAGTGGACGAATCTAAAGTCAAGACGTTTCATTCCTTCGTCTTTGGTATTGAGAGAATAGTCATCCTGCTCTTCCTTCGTCATGGCGTTCCACTTCCTGTCTCTTACTCTATTTCGCCAAATGTAAAATACCTTGACAAGGTAGAAGAGCACAATATTAAAGCAGTTAATGGCGAGCAATATCTTGTTGCCCCTTCTGTATAGAGGTTGATCATCGTCCCGGTAGATATTAGAAGAGATAATATTGCCGCTCTGCACAAACATGTTATACAGGGCAGCACTGACGGCTCTTGTGCGGACAGCATTACTGTTCTTAGCATTCCAGCTTACCACGATAGCGTGGCAGTACGGGTAACTTAGTAGCCCGGTCAGAAGAGCATATCGCACCCAAGGTGATGCATCCGCGTTAAGAGTTACCAGTGCGATCAGCCATGGAAAGATCCAAATATTCGAAATTGACGAAATCATTGCGCGTTCCTTGAATTTCTCGGACACCCAGGATATGATGATGAGGTTAACTGCAAATAGGAATTGAGAAGGAATAGTGAGCAAATTGGCCTTGAATACTGAAAATCCGATGTTTCGGAGGATGTATGACAGATATGTACTCGGAGGGCTCGGTGGGATATACACAACAAGGCCGATGAGATATAACGGCCATTGCTCCCAGTCTTTAAGCACTTTTAACAAAAGGCTAGGCCCTACAGCTTGTCTGCATTCTTGTAAGCTTTCCATCAGAGATAATCATACGCTCTATGTAGTCATACCGATTGTTCATGTCGCCTTTACTTGGGTCATCTCGAAGGAGGCGGTTGACCATGATATACTCTTCTCGTTCAGTAAACCAGCCGTCCTTGCCGCGGAACCAGTTTCGCGTCTGGCACGGCCCGGGTGGCATTAACACCCACGAGAATGTGCCAATAATGAGGGTCAAAATACCTTCGATGAGAAATCTATAAAATGGTACGTCAGCACCACATCAAGTGAAGGTAATGAGCAGATAGTAGGAACGGGGTCTCGTACAGCCACCGCCAGCCTCCCCAACCTGCTATTCCTCTCATCTGAAGAACACCGGCGGCAATAAGAGAACCAACAATGTTTACGGTACTCAGTGCAGTCCAGAACCAAGCCAGTCTAACAGGAAGCTCATTCGATTTGTAGAAATATGTGAGCCAAAGAACAATGTCGCTGCCACACGTTAGCTATTGTATATCCTAAATCCTTCAAGATCGCATACGGAATGAAGCCTCCCATAAGAAGGCCGAGCAGAGCCTTAATAGCAAAATACGCTGATCTGCTATGGAGAAATGCCTGACTACCGGCAGTAATTGACCAGCCCATCATGATGAATGGAATCCAATTGTCGGCTCCAACACGCTTGCTTATCAGACCGCTCGGAAGCTCAGCAGCAAGGAAGGTCACTAAAAATATCTAACAAAGGACGGAAGTAATTAGCAATGCACCATACAGAGGTTTACTTCAGGGAGCAACTGACTGTTTGTCCGTAGTTAAAGTCATTGGTATTCATGCCTATTTCAGGAAGCTGAAAACTGTTACCCAAAGTCCTGGTGTTATAAATTATTTCTTGATTCTTACCATGTTATCTGAGATGGCTCGATTAATGTTTCGACGGTGAAGGTCGAGAGCACAAAACATAACCCACGCCCACAGCATTATCCTAAGATCGATCTAAGAATAGGTTAGCAAATTCCAAGCTGTCTATGATTTATATGTACACTGTTATCAAACCTTTCTAACGAGTCTTCTTTCTTCTTCTGCCGTCCATGTAAACTCGGGATCAAATCGGTGACGGTTTTCATAGTTAGCCTTCTCATAAATCTGACGCCAATGCGAGGCCATAACCGGATCAGCGAAAGGATGATTGTCCGATGAACCAAATGCTCCATCGTTGCTTTCCGGAGTTTCTCCTGTCACTGATGACTCTTGGGACGGCAACGCAGCAATATCAAGGATATCCGCTTGCTTGCCATCATGCGGCACCGAGGGCGGGCTGTGAGACATTGTGATGGGGACAGCTGATGGTTCCGTCGGCGTCGAACCACGGAGCCTGGGGAAGAGCTGGTATCTTGCCCATCGCGGAGGCTCGCAAATTTATACTGGCGACGAGCCGGCGAGCATTACCGCTTTATCGGAACAACTATTAGGCCAAGAAAGGGTCTGGATGTACCGATACCATGCAAAACGGTCACTTTTTTTCTCCATGAATACGTAGTCGTGCGGAAGAAATTTGAGATTTCTGGTGTCGTGATGCTTTAGAGCAATCACATCATTGCTAGGATCTACAACTCTGTCGGAGTTAACAGAAGCTACCATTGGCTCTTCGGTTGCTGGTGAGTGCATGACGACGATACGTCCGCAGACTAGCCAAGCCCAAACTGTAGAGGCTGCAGGCAAAGGATATTGATAATTCGCAAGCACTATGTATCCCGAGACATAATAAACATAATGAACCTAACACGCGATAGGAAGCAGTTTATTACCAAGCACATCAGTTCGTCCGCGATCAGGAAAGCTTTCAATGGTGATCCCACTCGATGGAGGGGCTAGATGATAACGTTGCGTGGGGACTAGCCGGGGCTCTCGATGGCGTTAGATGTTTGCAATGTGAGGAATCCGTCAGCTCGCCATACGATTGGATCACGGGAATAATGTAGCGACATCGGGTACCACTTTGTGGGTTAAAGTTCCTCGGTAATTGGATTTAAAAATACGGCAAGGTTATTTTAACATTATAAAGACCATTGAAATAGCCAGATTGATTGCGTTTTTCTACTTTCTTTTTACGACGTTGTGTTTGCACGCTTACATAGTATTGTGGCGCAAATATGCGGAGGCGATAGTGTTGCGGGATTACTCTAAAACGCCCCGCCAAGACAAACGTCTTTGCCAAGAATATTGCTTCATATTTGCTTGATCGCAGTAGAGATAAGGGGAAATGTACCTAGCTGTATATTTTAATCACGGTTTAGAATACACCATATTACAGCCAAATTGACCACTAACGGACATATTAAATGTTCTAAATGCAAAGAGCACAGTTACCTGATTTACGTTGGAATTCAAACCTCAATACGACTTACTGCTAGAAATAGCATTATCAAATCATTCAATACCAACGTGAAGCAACTCTTTTAGGCTGAATTACATAACTATACCAGAAGATATATATATGGTGTAGACTAAGCACTCTATCTAATGGTACACGCGGGCTACGCAGCGTCTTTCGGCCAGAGCCTATATCGTCTCAGGGATCGACACAAAGGTGAGGGCGTCGCCTGACGCCGCCACGGATCACGATGCAGGACCTCAGACAGTATATCGGGGTGACTTGAGTTCTATTATAAAGAATAGGCTTAAGCTATCTATATATACCTCCTGCGAGGTATTAAACCTTATCATAAACTTTAATTGTAGGGTAACATGAGCAGTCAGTTTAGATCAACCATTGAATCGTCTTAAGGAGTCCATTCATATGCTTAGATTCTGTTTATTCATCTTTTTAAAAGCTAGTTTGTGGAATATATGTTGTTCAAGATATCCATCCATCTGATAGGTATAATCAAGAATTATGGTATACAGAAAACCGCGTGTTTTCTTTTCCTATGTCTTCTATGAAGGTGAAAATAGAGTCCTGAAAATAACACCTGTGACGCTGAACATTATGATATTTTCATATTACCGCACTGTACCTGAACAAACCCAGGTTACTTGTGGAAACTTTGAAGGATTAGCATTCTATTTCTGTAGAAGATCAGAAAATAAACCCGCCTTCTCTTGCTCAATTGCTGAAACATAGCTTGTTCCGTTCCAGCGCTATTAAACCCTAATATCGTAAAGGCACACATTTTAGGACATGTATTTGATATTAGATTGCCGTGCAATCAGGAAAGATGCAAGGGAAGCCCGTTGATATATGCAGCGGGTTGTCGGCTCGAAATGATCTCGTACCCATTGACGGGAAATTCTGAAAGGCGTGTCCTCTTGGAATACTTAATCACTCATTGAGAGCTGTCGGACCAGAACTAGCCACGGCCTGGTGTAGTGACGAGACCAAATGCCTCCATGTCTGCAATTTCTGTAACTTGTAAGTTGGTAATTACTGCTCTGAATTAGTGATGTGCGGACGCCATGCTATGGATTCCAGTAGATTCGCTTCATCCTGTATTATTTATGTTGCACGAACGATCATGAATTCTACGCCCGTTGCATTTGCAAGTTCCCATGAGCAATTCATTGTTGTTCATATAATGAATTTTATGCTATAAATTTTGATATACAAGTTGTAATAGGCTTCAAGTGATAGTAACACAGTGCTTGGGGCGAGTAGTATCAATCTCGAGTACTGCAACATAGATATACTGCATAAGAATGGTCATCATTTCAAGTGTCAATTTCTGTTCAAATATGATTGATTGTACGAACTTTCTGTTCCATAGCGGGGCCATATATCGCTGATATAATAAGTGGCATCGCCCTAGTGGTCTGTCTTAGGCCCAAGGCCGAGGAGCTGTTTACCGTGCGCGTGTACAGTGGTCATGTAGAAATCAAAGATATAATCCTCAGCTATATGCACTTTTTGCCGAAAAATATCTTATTCAAGGATGCTAAGGACGGAGCACAGATTCCCCAATCGAGGTTTGAAGGAGGCTCCGGTCCGCGGTGGGTCAGACTAACGACAAATTCCACACATGGACTTCTCAGAAGCTCTTAACCCCATTGACTCGCCCTATTGCAGTTATGCTATTGATGCTATTGCCAATCACAGTTGAGTCTCGTGACCGACAGCAGGTTCTGCTGTAATCATGTATTTGCAGGAATAGATCGTACATTATCACTGTTCGTGGCAGTTAACTATATGTATAAAACGTAGCAGCCTCTTCCTGGTACACCCGCTCAGGTACTACTACTAGATTCTATAGCCGTTATGGGGTATAGTGTCGTTTATGATATGAAGAAACCAGCCCCAAGTGGCTACAGGGCAACTGAGCGAGAACTGGAAGAAGGATAGCGGAAAATGAATACAGTAAAAGATGCTACCGTTTGCAAAGTAGCAGCGATGAATTTGACGTTGCCGGGATGGATACGCCGATTTGACATGACTTTAGTCTTAGTATTCAAAGGCGTATATCACTCTTGGTTCTTCCAAAGAGAGACTCGGCGGTTATATTACGATCTTCTCTTAGCACTACAGTACCATGAAGAATCCCTTCCAACCCCACACGAAAAAGCAAAGCAACCTCGCCAGAGCAGTGGATCCTCAAGCTTTCTTACCCCGGCGCACACGTGGCCTCGCACATCCCTCTCATTGATCCCCTGGCAGCTTGATCGGATCGACCGTCAATTATACATTTCACAACGTGCGCCAAGAGATAAAAACAAAAAAAAAGGCGATGCGACGGCTCGCCGGATGCTACTAAGCTTATTGTAGGTCCGTTCCATTAGAGTTATCGAGATCGGTATTACAACGTGGGGATAGGGCTTGAAAGATGCTTGATATTTGTGGTGGAGCTGGATTTCTGCGACTACGACACAGATACTGTTACGATTCGTGCACTAGTGACAAGCAATATGGCAAAACAATATGGCTTCTGAAACATCCAACAGATGAAAATGAATTCGCTAATAAAGTGACATTTCGTCCTGTACCCCTCGACGCACCAACAAGCCAAAGTTGTCTCTACCCATCCTCCGTTATCTTTTTTTTTATCTCGCCATAATATTCTACATGCACAGGTTGATACCCCGCCGAAACAAAGAGTGATATGTAAATCGTCATAGGTAATTAAGCGCATAAAGAGCCAATATTGAACCCGTGGTATCTGAAATTATTGTCATCCGACATACCTTAATCCTTCGGTCGTCCAAGCAAAGCGTAGCATTGCGCAGCCTAGCATAACTTCATAAAAGAAAAAAAAAAAAAAAGTTCCCACATCCCATAACATAAAGATTCATTTCATCACAAGAGGTTTGTTAAATCATGTGGAGCTGCAGCCTATCTCCAGTAGATTCACGCACTTCGTACATGCCAACATGGCCGTCCAAATCACCGACGTTCAAGAATTTCCCATCTGCCGAAAAACAAAGCTCCGAAACTCGCGAGAGATCATCGAATTGTTCAAAGCCTGGCCGTGGGGTATAGTCAATAGCCAATGCTTCTGGATCTGGCCAGCTCCAAACCTCCTTACCCGTCATCACGTCCAGAATGACAATGCTGCCTCGGGCACCAATGTCGGTTCCGGTTGCGTGACAATAAGCCACAAAGCGGCAATCGGGCGACAAGCAAGAAGTAGTATTAGGAATGCCAAAAGTTCGTGTCGAGTTGGCCGCAAGGTCCCAGACCAGAACATAACGGTACGGGACCGTTACAGGACTGAGGTTATAGCCAGAGCCGCCATTTGTTGCAGGCACGGCACGGAAAGGAGCAGGGATCCAAATAGATACAACAGCGCTTCCATAGGTGACCATGTCGCATGGAATTGCAGTATCTAGTTCTTTATGCTGCCATGGCCTTGCGACTCGGTAAGGCTTGTTTGAGCCTCCTTCGGTCGTGTCCCACGCAACAAGAAGTGTCTCCTTCTCGGGGGGAGGGTGGCCTTGGCGCGGAGGACGTGGTCCAGCAGCGATGACGAGCAAAGGGCTCGTCTTTGACAGCGCAAGTTCCGGATACTGAGGAACAAATGGCAGATCAACCTGGCTTAAGTCTATAGTGCGAGACTTGACGAAGGGTTTCTTCTCAGGCGTCGCTTTGTAGAGATCAACCAGGCCTTTCTCCCCATTGTAGATGGCGAATGAGCTTAGGGCACCATCGTATGACTCAATCTGGGCCGAAGTCCACCGGTCGGCATTGTCAATGGATTGCAGGCACTTCTTCTTGGCCCAGTTCCAAATTTCAATGTATCTACCGAAACGAGTGGCAATGGCAATGAGATTTGTTGGCTCCGATAGAATGGCATGGCTACGAATGAGATATTCGCGAGAGCGAGACTGCGCAGCGGTGTAGGAGGAAATTTTGATGACTTGCTGAACGGTGCCTCCCGCGGTGGACCAGACTTTAATGATGTTATTTCCGTGCTTGGTCGCTATGGTGGAGAGGCTAGATGACATGTCGAGGTAGTGGATAGGGCCATTTTTCTTATCGTCTGACTGGAGAAGTTTCCAAAAGACAACTTCAGCTGGACGAGATGATCTTCTTGGTGGAGGGAGGAGCTCTGAGGGGTCCGGGGGTTTGTAGAAATTAGGAGGGACCCTGCTGCGACGAGGTGGCGGTGAGAAGCTAACGGTGGTGGCATCCGGAGTTGTCGTAGTCGCTGAGACTTGAGAGGACCGATGAGTGCTGATAGATGACCTGTCTGAGGAATCGCGGGAGGGCACCCGGTGAGTGGCTGTTTTAGGGGTAGGTAGTGGTGGTAGCGGCTTTGATGGAGCGGGATATAGGCTATATCCTGACGGGTAATAGTTGGATGATGCATTGGATAATTTGCGCTGTGAGTTCACCGACTCTCGTCGACCGGTTTGAGGTCGATCCCTCGACGGCGGTCGCCGAGGCAAAGATCCTCGGGAATCCCTCTGCAAGGGCATGTGATATTCGTCGACTACATCCTCGCTCTCCTCAAGCCATTGGGCAACAGCTTCGCCCTTGGATGGGGGAGGGACTGGGAAGTCGCGAGTAGAGGCATGGTAGCGAGGCTCTGTGTTCATGATGTCTGAGGTCCTTTGGATGGCTCTGTTGGGGTCAAACGATGTGGCATTGTGCCTTGAAGATTTGGATGAGCTACCAGTATCAATGCGACGCAGGGTGTCTCTGGGGTTATAAAGAAAAAAACTATATTAGCCTCATGGATCCCTACAGTTCAAATAGGCACCGTAGGCTATGACCATGGCCCGGCCAGACTGGTCGAGCCCCCGGATCAAGTGGAAGACTAAGTAAGGGGGTTGAAGCAGACTCACGCTATCCGATCCAGATCTGTAGCAAATGGCGGAGGCTCCATGTTGGCCGGCTGGGGGGATACTCGGCTGTGGGACCTGATAGCGGATAAAGAGACCGAGATGGTGGTAGCAAAAGACAATGGCCTTTTCCCCGCGGGGTCAACAAACGGAAGATATACGAAGGCGTAGCATGCGAGGAATGGCTTGACTAGTCGACAGGGAGTCGGAAGAGATAGTTTCTCGCTTGTATGTATACTCAGTTGGGGGAGGGGTGTAGGAGCTGAGAGACGGAGAAGCGGTGGTGTCGATGGCGGGCAAGGGTGGCTCCAAGTGTGCCGGCAGGGACAAGCCTCCGAGGGAAAAGTCTTTTCTGGTTCTCGAATGCAAGCTGTCGCTCTGGAGGAGATTGTCAAATGAAAATAAAATAAGAAGAAAGCTTCAATGGATGGTGTCTAGGCCAGCTGCGGACTGGAGCAGCCGATAGCTTGGGGAAAAAAACCGGACCGAGAGTGCATCCTCCGCTAGAAAGCGTTGGTAGCGTCGTGTGGAAGCGCTCCGTACATACGAAGTCCTCGTACTTGGATAGAAATGGAGAGGTATGATGGGGCCGCTACGGTACCCCATGTCCAATATGTATGAAGATTGTTGGTGAGTTGGAAAGCGGTCGTGGTGCTACTAGTATGGGGAAGAGTTTTTGGCGATGCCTGGTCTCCCAGACCCTCCATTCGGGAACCCAATTTCGCTGGACCAAACGCCACAACGCCACTGGTTGGACCAAGACCCAATTGGCCGGAGGAAGGGTTGCGTAGTTTTTTTGATAGGCGCAAGCTGAGCTTTTGCGGGACTATCTCGGACCCCCTTGACAGTCTTGGGTCATGGCGCCTGTTCATCCGGGTCTGTCTGCATATCGTTTGAGACTTTTTACCCGATGAGGGAACCAAGTCCTTGCCATGGCTATTTGTGCAGGCCGTGTTATGCGTGTACTCGGTACGGGGCAACGGGGATCCAGTACGGGCTATGAGTATACGCTTATATTTGGGTACTTGAGATGCGAGTACTACATGCAATGCCCAGCATGCAACCGGATGCAGCTCACGTTGCAACGCGTGGCTGCATGTCCACCATGAACTGCTGGTGTTTCAGAAGATGGTAACTTTGTCGAGGCCGCTTCGGGAAGACGGAAGCGTGCCCGGGGCAAACTCATGCATTGACACAGGCATCCGTCCCTCAAAACAATCATCGTAGCTAGGCAAAAGCGGCGTCTCAAGTGAGTGAGTGAGCGAACGGGAGACGAGACGCAGGTACCGGGGAGCGTGGCAGAACGTGTCTCTCCACGCCAGTGAGACATGCGGCTGCGGGGTGGGCTTTTCCGTGAAGGGACCGGTCAAGCGTTTACGATTCAGCCAACCAACCAGGATGGCGCATCAGCTGCTTTCCGGGGGTCTCTCCAGCCGCCTCCCCCAGTCGTCCGGGCCATCGATACGATGACTGGTAGGCAACGATGGGTGGCGATGTGGTGATGCAAGGCTGTAAAGACCAGTAGCAGCTGCTTCTCGCCCTGTAAGACGGCGAACGAGTGACGAGCTCCGGTGATTGAGGCATCCGGAGCATGATACTTGCTGCTGCCGTTGCATCGCTGGATGTGACGAGCGCAGATCTGCTGTCCTTCACCCGTTTAGCCATCCGTCACAGAAGAGTGGTGAAACGATAGCTTACGAGGCAGAAGCAGAGGCACGCAAAGAGACGACAGCCGAAGCGCCCAGGTTCACCGCACTATGGGCAGAGGCATCCTTGCTCCCAATGATGCCTCTGTTCTGTGTCCTTTTCCGTGCGTAGCCGGTTGTCAGTCAGCCCTGCTGAGGGATTGTAGAACTTGATAACGTGATGCCAAATATCACTAGTAGAGGAGAGGAGCCCGAGTCAGGCCACCTGGTAAGTACCTGCTCCATGCAGTTCGCAGCACAGAGTACAAGTATGGGGTACCAAGGTACCGCTGGGGACAGAAAACCTCATGATTCGTACCAAGGTTATGGAATTAAACGATTCAATCCACTAGGCATTAGTGGAGTAAATAGTCAGTTGTACCTACTAGGTAGTCAACACGATGAGAGGCAGCATATGATCGCTCGAGGCATTCCTCGGTCTACTTGTATTGCACCAAGTGCGGCCGTCTCCGATTTCCAAATGCAAAGCATGAAAATTTTCTTTCATTTCAGCATCCCCGTCCCCTTCATTTCACTCTGGGCCGCACTATTACGTATCTACCGCGTTGTGGCTGTCGGGAGCAGAACGTGGCGTTTTAGCGGCAACTTCACATGTTGGTGGGTACGAGTGCTCCGTGCAAGTAGTACTCCATTACCTGGATAGGTACCTGTCGTAGCAGTACTGTTACTATTTGCAGCTTGCATACCTGTATTTTTTGCAGAAACCGGGGCGTTTCCAAAGCTCAGGTCATCCTCAGGAAGGGGGCTCATCGCCTCTCCTCATCCGCAGTCCCTGCACCCTCACGCAACTCCCCCGCCAGTCCATCCTTGGCAGCTACAGAGTCAGAGCTGCGAAGAGGGCGGATTACTTGGACGGATTACGGATTACGGAGTTGGTATGCTAGCCTACTACGAGGCTAGCTCCGTCCTTAGTACCATCCCATGGTGATGGATCGGTCAAGCTGACAGTCAGATGCCACAGATAGAGAGGCTTGCCATGCCAGCTCCCGATTGCTCGTCACACCATGCATCCAAGCATCATCGTCGTCACCATAGCTGGGTTTCCTGTGCTGCCATGAATTGCGTCGCACCGCCAATGGCTGTGCCTGTACACTGCATCTTACGCGCATGGCAAGGAAATTGGACAATATATCGTGGGTGACGACGCCCCGCAGCCACCACCAATGTCATGGCAGCATCAAGTGTTGTGTGAGATTGTATCAACATTCGTTTCTCGCTGGATTCACCAATGGCAGCCGTGTGCCGCCCCCCTCCCCTGAGCCGACACCATCCCTCCCGAGGTCAAGTTTCTTCATCAGAAATTTTACACGCAACGGCTGCTTCTGGCAACTAATGGGGTGCCCCGTCTATCCACTTCGGAATCCTACAACATGTGGCTGGGATCCAACGCTCAAGAAAAAAAAAAGAGGACAGCCTCCGCTCCAGCTGTGGACCAACTCTGCGGAGCAGTAGCTGCATCCCGCTTCATCAACCCCAGGCACCTAGAACGCCATTCGTGTCCACTCACACAAGCCAACCTGCAGGCAGGAGATGACATGAACTGCGGAGGGCCTTCGCAGTCCGGGCGAGAGGGAGAACATGCGCGACGCACGTCAGATTGCTCATTTGAGACGCCTCTCAGTTACCACCCACATGAAAACCAAAAGTCAGAAAATCATGTAGTGCTGCAACGAGGAAATAGACGCCATACAATCAGCCTAACTGCTCAACACTGCCTGGCACAGAGAATGGAGCACACCACTTTGCTTGTCCTTCCCCTCCCTTCCCGAGCCCGCTCTTCGAGCGATCGTCCGAAGGCTGAATTGTCGAGGTTTCGCCCATGTCCAATCCGACGCAAATGCATAATCGACGCTAGAATGCTTGGGGATGCTGCGAGGCCACCAAATCCAAAGTAGGACACCATTACGGAGAAGTACATGGAACAGTGCTGCCAACCGTGGCCATGCTCACAGCCTGGTAATTCCGTCTATCGTATGGTGCTGCCAACTCAAGGCAAAAACGGTCGCCTTGAAGGCCGTTCTTTCGCCGGCCAACATCCCTGATTTCAGTAACGTGGTAATTGGCCGAGTCAGTTTCTCTGGCGCCATGCATCGTCTTCCATTTCGCCTACCAGGGATACCACGCTTCATAATTCCATTTCACCCTTCTAGATTACTGTAGTAGGACCCGACCCAGAGTCGAAATGGAAAATGCCCCAATGCGCGCTAAGAGGCCTGCATCGTCAGCACCAGACGCAGCGACGCCACGGGCTTTCGACTCGGCCCGCACTGCAAAGCACTAGACCCAAGAGATTGGAACTCGAGACATCAAATGCCTCCGAGGATATGAATCCACATCTAAATGAGCATCTTCGTAGAATCCGATACAATCTTTCCCACCTGTCAGCTTATTGCTCACCGCATCTCTCACTTAATTATGACCAATTAATGCAGAAGCAATATGCATACTGTATCTCTCCCGTCAATGACCATCTAGCTGTGTGTTGTGGTGGCCACTGACGGGACGGACCGATCGGAAAATTTACCATCGAGCGAAAAGTACCTTCACTGGCTCGAGCCTGATGAGCCTGCCTACAAGCGACGAGAACTCAGAAGCTTGCTTTTTCTGATGATGATAGCGGGACGCCGTGGATATTGAGACTAAGCAATGGTTTATGCAGAGCGATGAGCGTACTGCCTGCTTAGACGGCAGCCGCGTCTTTTGCAGCAGATGTAAAGACCCATCCATACAGAGATCCACCCCAAGCACACACCATCACGACCTTCATCAGCATTCCAATGTCTGCGTTGAATTGCGGAATACTGCATTGGTAGTTGAGAGTAACTCGATCCAAGGTTTCTTACAAATGATGGTTTCTTACAAATGTTTAGAGATGGACGTACATATGCCACTTCATCACACGTGCTCCAAATGATGTATGCAGCTTCCCCTCACGTCCTGGATGAGACAGAGCCATCGAATTGGGTAGCATTCTCCAACCTGCTTCGTACAGTAACGGTATTGCATCATGGCCAAGCAATGCACGCGCTTTCACTCGGCATCCATCGGTTGGCCCTCAAGAACTAATAAAAGCTTGTGTGCGCAAACCCCCCGACCTCAATTTCTCTACAACGGTCCAAGTAGCCGACATCAGAGTGATGATAACAATCATGGGCAGTAACACAGATTATAAACTTTTCCAACTCGGTGACTTCAAACTCACCTCAGGCGAGATCATCCCAAATGCTTTTCTCGCCTACAAGACTTTTGGCCATTCGTCTTCTCCTGCCATCATCTACCCCTCCTGGTTCAGCGGTTCCATCTCCGACAACGAGTGGCTCATCGGCGAAGACAAGGCCCTCGATCCCCGTCGATATTTCATCATTATTCCGGCCATGTTCGGTAATGGACAGTCTAGTAGCCCATCCAATACTCCCCGAGAATCCCCACTCAAGCCATTTCCCAATGTCACTGTAAGGGACAATGTCACGGCACAGCATCGCCTTGTAACCGAGGGACTGGGCGTGAAGCACGCCCGAATGGTCCTAGGGTGGAGCATGGGCGCTGGGCAGACATACCAGTGGTTGACGCAGTATCCCGATTTTATGGATCTAGGCGTACCGTTCTGTGGAAGTGCACGCACTTCGCTGCATAACCAAGTGTTTCTCGAAGGCGTCAAAAGCGCGCTACTCGCCTCCAAAGGGACATCTTCTGCCGGCAGTGCAGCTGGCGAATTAGCACAGACGTACCGGGCGTGGACAGAAGACGAAAAAATCGCCGGGTTGAAGGCGTTTGGTCGTGTATATGCCGGGTGGGGGTTCAGCCAAGCATTCTATCGGGAGAGGGTCTATGAGACGGAGTTGGGATACAAGAATCTTGAGGATTTTATGGTAAACTTTTGGGAGTCGTGGGCTCTATCCAAAGGTGCGCTTGCCTCTTCGTCGAAACTTCTGCATTTACTAATATCATATCCACCTAGATCCGGAAAACTTGCTTACGATGCTTCACGCGTGGCAGGCCGCTGACTGTTCGGATCAAGAACCCTACAATAAGAATTTCGAACTCGCTATGAAAAGTATTAAAGCTAAAACTCTAGTTCTTCCAGGCAAAACAGATCTCTATTTCCCCCCTGAAGATTCGGAATACGAGGTACAAAATATGACGGAGGGCATTGGGAGATGTATTCCATACCCATCCATTTGGGGTCACTGGTAAGTTCCATACATTCATTAAAGGTGACTACTTGCTATGTGCAGAACGAGGAAAGTTGAGAAAAATCTTCTTCTTAGGGCGGGCGGTCCAGGCGAAAGCAAACAGGATGTCAAGTGGCTGGATGACCATTTGAGGGCTCTCTTGGAAGATGAAAAGTGGCAACTGGAGGTTAGCGGATTGCAATAGTAACCACGCTATGACACATCTAATCATAATATTACTTGTTGGTATACAGACTCCACGCAGAGGAGCGCAACACTCCTTTTCTATACATGCAAACCACGTTCCATTGATATCCGACTCTGCGGTTAGAGTAGCAATTCTGATCTATCGATCTATGAATTGCCATGGAATGCCGCTTACTAGTCCAGATATGATCCGGGAAAATGCAAACATGGTTTTTAACCGGGCTAGACTTACGCTACTACTCATTCTCTACTTCGTACGGAGTCTGGAAATTCGCAATGTGGGCTTCAAACTATTAGCTTACGACGGGCAATGGTAGTGCGGATCGTGGAATATCGACCACCAAGTCAACTCCATCGGACGATATGTTTTCACTATATGCACCCTAGCCCAACCAAGCGTCTTAATTCAGCCACATTTTCGTTCCCCGGAATAGCAGTACCCGCAACCCCCTATACACAACAGGCAGCAGTGTAAAGTCCAATCTCTTCAGTCTCATCACAGCATCTAGCTCAGGGCGGTTCTCGGCAGACTAAAGCACATTTCCGGTCCACCAGTCACTTTCATTCAATGTACGGAATACATACATACGTAGTTTCACTAGCCGAGCCCAGCATGTTGCTAATTTAGCGATTCTTCATTCTCCCCCACGAAGCTGACTACTGAACCTCCGGGAGCGTTCCCGTTGGATCACCGTTTTGGGTCAGCCACGTTTTGGCCCTGGTCGTTCGGGTTGAATAGGGATACTACTACTAAGTTAGTTAAAATTTTTTCCCCTATGCTTGCTATGTAAAACACTAAAAAGTAGTCAAACGAACGGGGTGTGTCTGCAACGAAAGCGACAGACACTTAGCTAGTGTAAACTGCAAACTGATTCATGAGCGCGAGTCATATACCATGTTTTCGCGCAAAGGGAACTGGGCACGTAAACATGCATCTCGACGGATCTCTTTTTTTTTTTTTTTTTTTTCTTTTTTGNNTTTTTTTTTTTTGCCTTTTTGCCTTTTTTTGAGTAGCTGAATTGCCCTCAACTTTGGTCCGCATGTTGCCACACGTCGATCAATGGGGGGCGGGGTTTGAAAAGATGGAAACAAACACATGTGCAAGTGCGTATCCATGGGAGTTTTTTTCTTTCCCTTTCGTGTGATAAATAGACGTCTTAGGTGAAAGATTAGATTTCCATTATCGTGTCATACTGCTACACAAAAGAGGCGGCAAGGGGATTGATGTGGATAGTCGAAGATATTCTTATGGATTAGCTTTGACCGTCAGATTTTAAGTCTTTCCCTGCCATCGATGCATTCTTTCGGGATATTCTACACTGCTTGAGTATATCATGCCTACAATTCGAAGAGATGTATACCTCTGGGGAGTTGTACAGAGAAGTTGACATCATTTTGTATGATACACATACTTTATTCAGTTCTCATGGTAGCTAAACAGTAAGGCTCTACTTATGTTCAACCCTTAGGGATTACTCTTGGAGGCTGCTCGAGAACTGAAGCAGCTTAACCTGCAATATGACTACGTCTTCATACAGCGCCCAATTCAAGTGTAACCAGTTCATATTAAAAGTATAGATTCTATCTCTGTGAGTTTGTCTTGCTGCAATTGTTACACCTAGCATGAGCACTGGACACCTCCTTTGTACTGCTAAGAGACACTGCGCTCAGCTGGTTTGGTGGGAACTGTTCGGTTTAATATGTATGTTGACTACCCAGCCACTCATTAACATTTGTTGATACCTTATTGATCTTCTACACTGCAATAGAATAGTAGTAGTAGAGCAAACGTTATGAATATGTATGCAAATAGCAGCTAGAATTTTCTTTTGCCTAGCTAAGATAAAAGCTACACATCTATAGCTGTCCAAAAAATCTTCTTCACAGCGACTATCAGTCTCCACTAACATTGCGCTACTTTGAGAATGTGCCAGCTTTGCGTCTTTATGCCGTGCGTGTGGCGCCTGCTCCGTTGTACCAAGCATCCCCATCATTACACTCCTCCGAAATGCTGCCATCATAAGCTTGATAGTAAACCCTAATGTTGCTCCCATTATTCCAGCTGATCGCAGACATATGAGTACCAACTGGCACAGAGGTAATAGATCCAGTGGACCCCCAAGAGCCCGTCCACTTATAGCCAGTCATCAACCCATGACTATCCTGCCAATATAGGCGGATTTGTACACCAGAGCTAACCCATGCAGTAGCAGCTATGGCGGAGCTCTTCAGAGCGACTCCAGGGTTAAATCCTCCTAAAGCATCTAGTTAATGACCGACACGCTCTAGAGCATTATAGCAATGTCACTTACCCTGATACCATCGGCCATCATAGCAGTGCTCCTTCAGACTGAGATCTGGAGCTTGGTAGTAAACCCTTAAGTGGACTTTACCTTGATCTTTCCAGCTTACTGCTGCAAGATTGGATCCTTGATCAGCGATTGGAAGAATCGCGCCTCTTTTCCAAGGATTACCAACACAGAATTCTTGGATAGCATTGGAATATTCTTCTGTTAAAATAGTCAAATTCACTGCTTCTACAAGAGAAACGCTCAGATATAATCTCACCTTGGCAATAAACCCGAATATTGGATCCATCCCAGTTCACAGCAGCGATGGAAGTACTCGGCGCAACACGAACCTTCAAGTTCGTGAGGTAGCCAGGGGTCCATTTACCCCCATTGCTATGGCACCACTCCTCGAGCAGACCATCTGCAGATATGCAGTAGATTCGAATCTAGGCAATTGAATCAACAATGGATCTTCATCTGATTTCGTAAAAAGAGACTCACTTGTTTCCCCTCGTCCCAGCTGATAACTGAGAGAGGAGTGGAGCGCCTTGCAGTAAATAGCACAGCACTGGATGTTGTCCATCCCCCATCGTAAATCGCTTCACGTATGCCATTCTAAGTATCTTGGAAGTATACTCGGAATGATAGAGGAGATACCGCCGTAGCAGCAACTGCACTCCTAGCATTGATGGTGAGTTGGGTAGCCATGGCTCCTTGTAAAACAGGTTCAGTTCCAGGAGGAAAGTGCTCTTAAGCAAGACTTAAACTGATCTGATGATAAGAAGGAAGATGTAACTTGGTGGATGAGAAGAATCCATGAACAGAGTCTCGGGGGGTTTTTATATTCCATGAAGCTTGGGCAACACTAACACTGCATCTCCATTATGCAGGACAAGTCACGCGCTATGCCTGATGTTGCAACTTCCTAGCAGGTAGATGTAGTACCTTCATGAGAGAACGACCAACCAATGGACGGAGGTAACTTGCGGGGCTAGATGGGGTCAAGCAGATGCATTTACGACGGAAAAAGCAGCCTATGGAAACATTACAATTCTACATAGGAGTTTCACAACAGATCTTGCTGCAGTATCCGTATCCGTGGTACAGGCTGTTGTAATCAGGATGACGGAAGCGTGGTAAGTGCTATCATATTTTTATTACATAACTCAGGAGTTGAAAGGATTGGCAATTTGTGCCATTTGCATCAAGTGTCTAACAAACTATAGCTTTATTGGCCAGATGAGATTGAGTATTATTACTTGCATACTTGGCAAAAAGTTAATATTGACCGGAATGAGCAGTTCAAGCAATCTTATCCTTCGGGTTTGATGGCAGGATAGCTCATGCTTGTTGGGCATTGGAATTGACGAATATCCTTTCATCAAATTATTTGATGCCTTGCTTCCCTGAAACGTATGATTCTTCTTTAAGTAGCTCACTTCGCTGGTTTAGATCCCATCCTTGAGCGGGTATATACTGCGCTCTTGGTACAGGCTTGTTAAAGATACCCGTTACTTAGGATATATGGATGTGGCATGTGTACAACCGTTTTGACGTCAGTTTGATATACTTGGTGCGGGGAGTCGAAGTCATCCGTAGCAGCGTGGCTGTGCTTGCATGTCTTTTATAAACGGTGGCCAAAGGTTTCAAGAAAGGTTGCATTGCATATGCAAATAGTCCACTCAAGCATATCAAGTCTTCTTATAGGTGCAAGCGAACAACTGTGGCTGGCTGAGCAGTAATAAGCAACTAAGTGTGGCTGGCTGAGCCTACCGCCGTATTGCGGACCGCAGCAAATCCAACGGTTCTCGGGTTGTCGCGTATTTTGACGGCATTTGAATTCAGATCCTAGCTATGCACTTTGCGTTGGGAAAAGACCACAAAATCCAATCAATTGCATATAGCAAAGAACGGCCTCTCGATATATCCAGCCTAGTATCAGCCCCGCTACCTGTTCCGTTGACACGAGATTGACCGCTTTACGCTAAATTGGGAGAGAAAAAGCTTGCGACCTATTGTGTTGTCGCATCACATCCATCTAAGTGCTCTGGGAGTATGACCTGTCAGCCCTAATTCGCTTTGCTCAAGAACAATCCTCATCATTAGATTGCCTCGAACGCCACTTTGAAATGGTGATTATGAGTTGATAAGGAGAGTGGCCATGGCAGTTAGTCCAATGAAAACTTACTATAATCATTTTGCGATCTGTTTCCTGGCGGTAGGGCCGTGGCTTCACCATCTTTTGCGCCCGCATGTCTGGCTGCTTTCCTCTCTATCCTCAAATATTCCACTGGTGTCACTCCAAAGCATTTCTTAAACTCGCGATGAAAATGCCACTTTGACAGCCCAGTCTGCTTCGCCATTTGGCTTAAACTTAGCATTGATTCTGTGCCTTCTCTTCTAGCCGCCATCGCCACTGCTGGGAGCCTTTTCCTCACGAATGCGCGAATCTTGGAAGTTGCATCCTTTTCAGGCATGAGAACACCAGCCTCAGGCCGGCAACGTTTACACGGTCGGTAGCCTGCGCCCCGAGCTTGGGCTCCTGTCCGGAAGAATGCAATGTTGGACCGTTGCGCGAGACGTGCTTTGCAGGTAGGGCGAGAATATATACGAGTACTTCGCACAGCGTAGACGAAGAGACCATCCGCCTTGGCGTTGCGTGACCGCACAGCTTCCCAGCGGCAGTCGTCATTCTCGAAGTCGGAGACTAGCTCCTGGGAGGAAGGAGGCGCTGAGGTATGTTCACCCATCAGATGTTCTTCAGGTTTATGTGTCTACAATAGAAAATTAGATATGACCCGGGGAATCGTTCGTCTTTAAACAAGTAATGAGGTCATTTGCACTATAGAGCGTTGCTTTCAATATGTCCAATAGATCACACCTCCGATTGTTACATCCAGGGCAACTCCACCTGGCAACTTATGAACCATAGGTATGGGGGAAAAATGTCACTTAATATCTTGATATCAAAGTACGTTCTGATACAAAAATAATCTACATCAATCTCGCTACCTTTCGCAGTGGTCATAAAACGCATTTCACCCTGATACCCCATAAATTCTCTCCATCCCTTCATAGCCTTGTAACTTATCCTGAAGATCACACGAATAACCTAAGAGACTCATTCCTTATTCCAAGGGTACCTAAGCTACCTACCGCCTGAATTTATCTATCTTCAATACTATATCAGTTCTGACACTATGTTGGAGGACATGGGGTGGGATACGAAAATGAAAGGAGGCAGTTTGATCCTGGGGAATGAAATGGATATCAGAGGTTGCACATTTCATGTCATTGTGGCATTAGTGTAAAGGGGCTATTTTGAATCGATATAACGTCATGAATTCTCGAGCCAATGGCTTTGTAGGGGGGCCTAGTTTTGCGTTTTCAGTAACAGCTTTTCTGAGGGTAGAGAAGGTGCGGGATATTGGTGGTTTCTGCGTGTGGCTATATTCACTAGTAAACTCTAGTACTAAAACTTCACTTTCAGCATCATTGAGATCTTTACGCTGAATTGTGTCTGATCCCTGGTATCCAATCCATTCGATTTTCTGCCGACGTCTTTTTTGGCGGCTGACCAAAATCTTTGAAGATAAGAATATAATATTGTCCACCTTGATATGCACATTCACTACGCAAATTGTGAAACGGGACGAAGGGGTGGGAATCAGTATTCATGATAGATTACAAAGCCCGTCTTTACACTCCTTTGGAAATTTCAGCCAAAACAATATCTTGATTGGTTATATTGATAGCAACCGTACTAATTGTGGGTGTCTGCGGGGATCTAGCCCAATATGTGTGGTCATGCCGTTGTTAGCCTTATTACTTTTTAGGTACTATTTGTAACCCATCATAAATTGTCTGCATTGGTTAACATGTGACGCACCACATCTGGCTTTTCAACCTAGGACTAAAAGTCCTCTTCATTGCCATGCTGTAGTAGGTCTATGTTGTATGATGTTCATGAACGGCAAACCGTATATCATAGAATTAACCACTTCGAAAATTGTGACAATAGCATTATTCCAGCTTGGCTAGTTCAGCATTTGCAGTATTTGAAGTATTTGAAGGCTGCGAGTTCTTGTTCCACTATCGCTGCTTGGTTTTCACTTTCTCATATCCATTGCTGGTATTGAAGACGTAGCAGACATGTGAAATTTAAATCACCAAGACCAGTAACATATGGGGTAGAAAATATTTCAGTTGAAGTGTTTAAATTCATCATGTCGAATTACGACAGCAGCCAGCCGAACCCCTTTTCCCGGATAAAGCTAGCTATTGGGTATCAATATACATTCAAATCATTATAGAATACCACGATGCCCACACTTTCACGCCATTCCCAATAAACCACTGCAAGATGTTTGAGGCATCAGATTATTTCAACTGAACACCCAACCTTAAGGTGTAAAAGAGGTGATTCTGTAACATGCGTTTTATGGCCCTGGTATTGTATCTACTGGAGTGACCCTTGAATGGAGAGATTCAAGTAAACTTTTGCAAATCGGTTTCGTGATGTTAGGCTTCACTGCTAAGCTTGTGAAGACCCATTCTGCGACCGAGATAAATAATGCCATCTGGCAGAGTTTTTGAAGAGATGTGATGCTATCGGAATATGAAGAAGCATCACCATTCTGAAAGAGAATGCATTTCATGGTCGAGCGTGAGCTCTACGACGATTCTGAACCGCCTGGAGAAGCAAGGAGTTGAGACGACGAGCACGGTGATGGCTATGATCAACTTTGGCAGTAACTGCGGTTGGAACCGCAAAGCGAACAGTAGCGGGCTCCTTGCGGGCCTTTTCAATCCCAGGAGTGCGCATGATGCTGCGCTGCTTTGGCTCCTGGATGTGAATTTCATGAGGGCTAATGCGAACAATGGGGCCTAGAGACTATGGTTAATAGCCTATCATCGTGTTTGCAGTTGGCTGCTTGCTCACCATATATTTCGTGCATTCGCTTAATCTCTGTGGAATATTGACCGTCCATCACGACGTCGAACCAGAATTCATAAAGCCCTGTCATAGCAGCTAGGCGAGGACCGGGGATGTTGCTCCGAGGGTGCAAGTGCAAATTGTAGAACCATTTTGAAAGAGTGCATGCAATTGCAAGAATGGCCATAAGAACCACAAACAACTTTGGATGGGCATCCCTCGCCAGGAGGGACTCAAAGTTATCTTGATTAACAAATCCGGAAGACATTGTGGGTAGTTTGTCAAGATTTGTCTCACTACCTTTTTCACCGTCTTCTCTATGGAGTAATAAAGGAAAGAGGAGGTGAATGAGCGAGTGGGCGGATGAGTGACTAGAAAAGAGATCAAACCAAAAGTAAGAATGGCCCGAGCTGATATATACCGGCAGTACAACATGTAACCTACTACCTGTACCATATTATGTTATCCGGCAACTCACAGATAGACGGAAGATCACAGCTCCTTGCTCGGGCTACTGCACCAACCTGGCTTAGTCGCCGATGTACTGGTCCATGCTTCATGCCATCTCTTGTGGTAGCATCGTGGCACTCGGCCAAGGATTGACCAAGTGGCTCCTCTCAGTCGGACACGCACTATCTTGGAAGACAGATGAACTTCGATCCAGATAACGCTGACATGAGAACAAGGAGTGAACTACCATGAGCTGCCCCGAGCGCCGAGTGGTTACCCATCCTGGGCTGATGGGGCGTTGGGAGGATTTTGTGTGGCGAAGGGTCCAGAGTACCCCGGTCTCAGCGCACGGTACTGAGCACTATTATACTCCGTCTGCTAGGCTGAATCATTTCTCCCTCTGTTGGTTACCTGGCTCATGTAGAATAATACGGGTTGATATTAGCACTGAGTGACATATGATAGCCCACCGTGAAGCCTTGAGTGTCTCTGAAACACACTTCAAGGAAGCGTCTAAGTGGATCAACACTCCTCCATGTCCACCAGCCGAAGAATGAAGCCGATCACACCCACCAACCACGTCAAGGAGACCGAAACTCAAAAGGCCATCTCAAGGAATGAGTAGTGCTCCATACCACACTTCATATGGCAAGAGTGCCTCGGGCTATGCTTTAAAGATTGTCAAGAACCAAACGGAGCTGATTCAAAAGGACCCTCGGTTACATAGTATACAAGGGCTGGACCTGCAAACGCATACTCAGGGCTAGGCTAGGGCTACGAAGAAGAGACATAAAACAGAAATATCTCGCTTAGTGTGGCTTACGAATGGTAGAAAGGCATTATGCCAGGCGACTTATTAAAGTGGTGACACGTCACTGATGATAGATAAGAAGTCCAAGGTTGAAAGGCAGTGCTCGTATCGAGGAAAAGAAAAGAGCCACTGTAGTAGAACTTTTACCTAACAGTTCCCGTCACCCATGATGCGACCATCACCCATAACTATGGACTAGGGGGGCTGTCGTTATTAATCCCTAGCATCTCACCAGGTACGAAGGATCACTCTCATATTATGCATCTTATATCGAGGCCTCACAAATCGAACCCAGAATGGTACTACCACTAATGCATGCTTTTTACGGAGCACAGATCTACGGAATACTAGTGCCCACCAAGCCCCATAGGCCCGTCATCGACATGACCCCTGCACCATGTGGACCTCGCATTTTCGCACCTCACCATTTCAACATTCGTACCCATTCTTAGCACGGAAGGCCCTGCCGAGTATGACCAGTCAAAGGGCAAATAAGGCGGTTCATGAGGTGTGGGACCACGACAGAGTAACAACCTGTGATGCAGTAAGGCTTCTATTGTTGCAGGTACTTAGATGCTAGACGGGGAGAAATCTGCAGAAGGCCGAGTAGAATCAGTAGTAAGACGCGACTCTAGCCAATGATGACCAATAGCACTTCTCATGGTATGTACATCATCTATCTCCTGCGTCGCTTCGGGTTAGCATTGTACTTCCGAACTATGCAATATACAGCTGTAGAATACCGTTCTCAATCTAGCTCATAACCGATCATACGCAAAGACTAGGGCCAAGAGGCTTATTGAACCGCAGCGAGTATCTCTCTCTCCACCTACTCTCCATAGAGAGGCTTTTAACATGCCGTAACACTGTTAGGCCGGGGCTTTTTTTTTAAAGGTATGTCAATTCAAGACGGATCTGGCAACAGATCTCTCTCAGATACAGGGTGCTTCTTTCGGTACCTCCCGCGTGATTGCTCGTCTCAGCACCTCTCCATCACAGTCGAAGGACATCCGTCAACAAACCTACATCAAGATACCTTCGCTTTCTTCCGTTATTTGTCACAGATTCTTGTCTGCTATCAGCAATTACAATTATTTGTTTCCATAGTCAGCTTTGCCTAGCCATCTCCGAATGATAGACAGACGATGATGCATCGTGAGTGAGAGAGGACACACGGACACACTCCTTCCCGGCTTGGCCGCTCTACACGGCCCGCTAAGTACTATTGTTCATCATAATTTAGAAAGTATGGAGACGTAGCTTGGCGGGATAGAGGGCTGAGCGACCAAAATAGGAAATTTGAGTGATATTGTCAAGGAGGTTAAACTAATGTAAGATTGTGTACTTCTGTTATGCTAAGGCGCTCATTGAGATGCGAAACAGCATCCCTTGTTAGGTTATCCTTGTCGATACCGCGGCTATTTTGACCATTTGCCTTCCATGATTACACAAGCTTCTTGAACCTGAGGCCACACCCAAACTATATTCTTTTCATTTAGCCTTCCTCTTGATATGGACTAGCCATAATGATACTCCCAGCAACAATACTGAGTGATCTTAGCGTCAGCACATTCCCCGGCGCTTACTCTCGTTTACTGCGATGAAGTTTCGGAAGGATTGTATTCGGGTGAGAGCGACAAGCTTGTTTGACGATGGCCCCTAGAATGATGCTTAGTGTGTATCATCATCGATGATGCATACCTACTGATATGTGGAGGCTTACGGAGTCGGAACCGGGCTCTCAGAAGTGGTCTTATCTGCTTCAATTGTATTCGTTTTGGAAATTCTTCTTAGTACATATAGACGCCAGATTCTGTCTACTTCGATCTGCTCCTCATTACTCAATCAGTATCTCACACAGACTACTTACAAAGATCACAATCACATTCCCATTTCGCCTTATTCTTGTATCTCTATATACAATCACCCCTAAATCATCATCATGGTTGAGCTCAACGACGTCCCTGGTGAGGAGGAGTTCCCCCGAGCTACCTACTTGGAGACTATGGTTCGTCTGTTGGATACCGTTAGCTACAACGATGAAAACTTCACAGATGAGGAACGTGTTGAGTGCTTGAAGTATGCTTACGCAAAAGCTGCCGAGCATTTTGCCCAGCCTCATGTTCAGGAGACTTTGAAAGTGCCTCCAAAGCGAATGGCCGCTGCTCTCAAAACCATTGTTGGCATGTGTGTTTACTCATGGTGCCGCGTATCCAAAGAGGTCATGGCCGATCTCAGCATCCACTACACATACACTCTGCTTCTTGACGACAGCAGAGAAGAGCCTGCTGGTACCATGGCAACTTGGTACGAGGATCTTCTAAATGCCCGACCACAGGCTCACGGATGGTGGAGACTGGTCAATGACTTCATCCCCAATGTCCTTCGTCACTACGGAGGCTACTGCCAGATGAACATTGTCCGCAGCACCATTGATTGTAAGCTTCCCTGCCTATCAGCCCATTTTTGGACGTAAATGCTAACACGCCAAATTTAGTCTTCCAAGGATGCTGGATTGAGCAGCACAACTTCAAGGGTTTCCGTGGCTCCAGTGACTATCCTGGCTTCCTCCGCCGTATCAATGGTCTGGGCCATTGTGTCGGCTCTTCAATCTGGCCGATTGAGCTTGTGGATGAGGAAGAGCACTTCCTTGAAATTACCACAGCAATTGCTCAGATGGAAAACTGGATGGTCTGGACTAATGATCTATTCTCCTTCTATAAGGAGTACTTCGCTGAACGTGATCAGACCTCCCTGGTCAATAACTACGTAGAGTGCGAAGGTATTACTCTCGATCAGGCTCTCGATAAGCTCTGCAAAGATACTATTCGAAGCTCTGAAGAGATTATCCAGGTCTTCCACGACAAGGATCCCAAGATGTATGAGATCCTGACTCGTTTCATCCAAGGCTACATCACCTGGCATTTGTGCGATGACCGCTACCGTCTAGTCGAGGTCTACGAATCCGCCGGAGATGACCCCGTTGCCCAGAAGTTCAAGAAATATGCTGAGTCTGCTCGCCGTGTTGGCGCCATAGACCCTGCTAGGTACTGCGTACCCTCGGTTACCGAGCTATGCGAGCGTGAGATGGCCAAGCAGTCCGCCGGTCGCAGCTGGGATTTCGGCCTCGGTAAGATAGCGAGCAAGATCTCCTCCGTTGCCCAGTAGGCCATGGACCGCTTATTCGAGGCTATGAAAACTCAACTCATTATGACGAATGAAATATCTTTTTATTTTTATCCGGATCGGGCCAAGGGGCGCACCAGAATGGGGAGAAGCAGAGCAATACATCCATCGGAAAGCAACAGGGGCGGTTCGTTGGAGAATTGCATGATCTTATGAATACCTGAAAATAGCTTTTTACGGAGGTAGTCAAGGACCATTGCACAAGGCAATTTATATTGTGCTTCCCTGGTTATATTTTGGGTATGTTCTTTTTTTACAACTTTCTTAGATTATATATATATTTTTTTCCAGGCTCAAATAGAAGTAAAAATCGTTTTTCTCATTTATCGAGGCCTTCTCCTTTATGTGTGCATTACTCTTTATTCAACACTCGCATAGGAGATCATCATTTCTCCATCTACGAAATTATGACTCTACTTCGCTGTTAGCGGAATGTCCGAGTGGGAAATGTAGGGGTAATCGTAAAGATTACTTCTCCGGACTCCATAGTCTCAAATAACTGATAAATATGCTGAAGCCCTTTCCCTTTCTGGGAACTTTTATTTACGAATTAGGGATACTAAATAGTGCTTGGAATAGGCCTGACATGACAAATGTTTGTGTAGGTACTCCGTACTCATGCATGCATGCATGCACACCCAACAAGAACTGCAAATGCTAGCTTTGTACAGCATGTCAACCTCTACGCAAAATGACGGGATACTGCCATATTAAATACGCGATATCTCATTTGTCCAGTACGAGAACCTGAGTTTTTCTACGTGTATTAACGCCTACAGGTTCCATTCCTCCATTGACTGGTAAGGTAAATAGACGATTTGTATAAGTGTGAGCTTGTGGCATTTTTGCTGCCTTCAAGGAGTACCTCAGCGTAGGGCCTTACAAAAGCCCCTGATGATCTTCAGGCCATCCGCGTGGGTCTTGAACTGCCGGTACCCACCGGGTGTGAATTCCATATTCAGACATTGAACGCCTCAAGCCTTAAATCCGGGATTTACCAGCTGAATATTCCCTAAGCTACAGTAGTACAAAAGAGTTCATGTTATGCTATTCCAGAGCCTCATTCCATGCGAGATGCTGCAACTCCATGCATTGGTAACCAGCGTACCTGCTTAACGCCTATTATTTGCGTGAAATACAATCACGTGTTTTCCATAATTACAAGGATTTGTAGGGCTGCATGTGTATCACATGCGCCTGTCTTTTCATTACACAGCTCTGGTATTTTGCTCACATAGTATTCATGATAGTTTTCTTTTCTCTGTTCTGCTCAATATATATAGATAGTATTATGTTAGAATTAATGCGTCGCTCCGGGCGTTCAGTCCCATTCAAGAAAGTCTGGCCTGCCATTCTGACCCGCGCGGCCTTAAGCGTATCGGTGCATCATCATGAGTCATGCAAGCTCACCACAACCTCGAGGTATTCGGAGGCCTACAATCAAAGACTGCAAACACGCGTATTTTATATGAAAATTCTTTTCAGTTCTCAGTTGGTGAGTATTTATATGATAACGCAAAGTAGCACTCTGCGTTTCAAAATAGTACCAGATAGTTAATTGGCATTACTATATTTCGGGGGGCGGCCTTCACGGGCCAGGATGTCTGTTGTACAATGCCGCCACGATACAAAATAATTAATTTCATGTTCACTGCCTTTATGCTATTTTCTGCCAACGTAGTCTTACATACTCATTAATAGCATCATGTTTTAGGGCTAAACCAACGGCTCTTCAACATGATAAGAGGAAAGAGCGGATCTATATTGACCATATTAAGCCCTACGAATGTTCCCTCCGTAAGACTGTAGCTTCTATGTGAGAATA
This sequence comes from Trichoderma brevicompactum, assembly GCA_003012085.1. Classification (NCBI taxonomy): domain Eukaryota; kingdom Fungi; phylum Ascomycota; class Sordariomycetes; order Hypocreales; family Hypocreaceae; genus Trichoderma; species Trichoderma brevicompactum. The sequence goes on from PXNZ01000058.1 coordinate 126,062, forward strand.
TATCATGAACCACAGAGCATGTTCCGTACCCTGACTACGCTGGAAGACGTCCAATATATTGGTCAAGTAGTATTCATCGCAAAATGAGACAATGGATTATTATGCATAGTAAACACTCATCAATAATAATATCACGTTGGGACTCTTGGTATCTTGCTAACAAACAGCTATATTACTATTTAATATAAGTTATCAGGGTATGGGGTATTCAGAGCTATAGTTCAGAGTACAGAGTTTGAAGCACTTTCCGTAGGGCGGAATTACAGTGCCTAGGTATTAATAATTTTATATAACTGCCGACGCTATGGAAGCAGTGGTAGCTTATTCTGCATTGTGTAAAAACAAAGATGTGTAGGGTTAATACAGCCTCAATTTACGGCTAAAGGTGTGCTCTCAAGAGGTAGGGTATGAAGTAAAAGGGAAAATCCTACGGATAACTCCACGAGTAAAACCGCATAATCCTCTCTGGACCTCATACCACTGAGCCCATCAGGTCCCGGGTAGGTAGTCAAGCCCCTAAGCTTTGGCCAGCTCGCCCACTAAATCCACCTCGCCACCACTAACTTCGGTGAACTCGGTGAAAGCGCGGTCTATGGCCAGCTCACCTCTAAAACTCCACGTGTGATATTCCAAATCCCCGTCCCCAAGTCAACCTCACCTTTTCTCACTTCCCTATGAGCTCATAATGTCGCCTCCAAAGGACAAAGACACTAAAACTCCCAGAGGCGACTTCGATATCAACCTCAACGCCGCCAATCCATCTGCACCTCCGCCTCAAAAGTCTAGTCCGTCCGTCATCAAGGGCGCCTCGCTGCTCATCATCCTCCAGGTCGCCTCCCGCCTCATCACCTTCGTCGCCAACCAACTACTCCTCCGCTTCCTCACCGCCCCTTTGCTGGGCCTTTCTACGCAGCTTGAAGTCTATTATCTCTCCATTCTCTTCTTCGCCCGCGAGAGTCTCCGGGTCGCCATCCAGCGCCAGGGTATTGCCGGGGCAGCAAATACCAAGGATGAGGCTGGTGATGAAGCTGCTGTTGCACGACGAGAGGGGCAAGCGGTGGTGAATTTGGGATATCTTGCCGTTGGATTGGGAAGCCTTGTCAGCGTGGTTCTAGGATGGATGTATCTTGCATCTGCTTCCGCGACCACGTTACAGACGCCCTGGCTCGTCGAGTCGCTTTGGCTGTATGGCATTGCTGCCATGATAGAGCTCTTGTCAGAACCTTGCTTTGTCTTGATGCAAACGCGCCTTCAATTCGGCACCCGCGCGGCAGCTGAGTCCATCGCTACGTTTCTTCGCTGCATCGCCGTTTTCGGTTCTGCAGTCTGGGCGTCTCAGAAGAGCTTCGACATCGGCGTCCTCCCCTTCGCACTTGGCCAACTTTCATATGGTGTCTCTCTTCTCCTCGTCTATCTGGTTTCAGGATACCGCCTTGCGATTGCCACCGGATTCTCTCTTCTGCCTAAACGGCTCGCCTCTAGCAAAGATGTCGCCTTTTCGCTCTCATACTTTTACAAGCCGACCGTCAGTCTTGCTAGCAGCATGATGGCACAAAGCGTAGTGAAGCATCTCCTTACACAAGGCGATACTTTTCTTATATCGCTTTTTTCTACTCCCCAGGTCCAAGGCGTATATGCTTTGGCGAACAACTACGGCAGCCTTCTTGCTCGCCTTCTCTTCCAACCTGTCGAGGAGAGCAGCCGCAGCTATTTTTCGCGCCTTCTCTCTTCGCCGTCTAATTCCAATAGCCAATCCTCATCACAGCCTCCCTCGTCAGTCAAGGAGGCAAAAAGAAACTTACACGCGATTCTACGTTTATATATGCTCTTATCAGCCGTCATTGTTAGCATCGGGCCTTCTGCAGCTCCCGTGCTCCTCTCTATCGTGGCGGGCAGACACTGGAGTGGCTCGGGAGCTGGCCAAGTTCTGGGGACCTACTGCTTCTACATCCCGTTCATGGGGCTTAACGGCATCACTGAAGCCTTCGTTTCTTCTGTCGCCTCGGAGGCTCAAGTTCACCGCCAATCGTTCTGGATGGGCATCTTCTCAGCCATCTTTGCTGCATCCGCTTTCCTTTTCATGAGCGTCCTACCGCTGGGCGCTGAAGGCCTCGTTTACGCTAACAGTATCAATATGCTATGTCGAATTATCTGGAGCGGCACTTTCATTGTCGACTTTTTTAAATCTCATGGACTTGACTTTGCACCCGCGTCGGTGTTTCCCGCAACTATAATCATCTCGTCACTCCTAACATCTGGGCTTTTACGGCAGCTGAATTTACAAGAGGCTGGCCAAGAACGACCACTTATCACGTTGTGCAAAATTGTCATCGGTTTTGCCATTCCATTACTAGCTCTAATGTATGTCAACGCATTTCTAAATGCTATGCTTTTCTTTCTCTCTCATATACACAGTCGTCTAACATTGTGCTGTAGTTTGTCTATAGAGCGGAAGTTCCTTCTAGAATGCTTCCAGTCTATTCGAGGTCGCAAAGCAAGCAAGCGCGAGTAGTAACAAAGTAAAACAAAAAGACAGTAAAAAAGACCCAATTTCCCTTGCAAATATACCCATGCTTTTAATTAATCGAAAGTAATCTTTGTTGCCTTTTGGTTAGGATCGACGTCTTTGAAGAAGCCACCATACATATCGTGAGTCTTCTTCTTGACAACGGTACCGAACTTCATCAGCTCGTCGGGGACAGGCTGGTTGGCGCCCTTGAGGATATTGATCAGACTATTTCCCACATATTAGTCATTCCCTCCTGCTATAGCGTGCTGAGCTTTGTTTGAGGGACTACTTACGATCCAGAGTGCGCCTTATCTTGGACGGTAAACATGGTGATGGCCTCACCGGTCTTGCCGGCTCTGCCTGTTCGTCCAATGCGGTGAACGTAATCCTCGATGGTTAGAGGGAACTAAGGGAAGGGAAAAAAGTTAGACATCAACGCTCCATAGATTTGTCTGTCGAGTCCACTTACTGTGACGTTGATGACCAGCTTCACTTCGGGGATATCCAGTCCGCGAGCAGCCACATCCGTAGCGACCAAAACTGGTGTCTTACCAGTCTTGAACGCCTCCAAACTTCTGGTTCGCTGCTCCTGTTTCAAGTCTCCGTGGATACCGCCTACGCGAACGCCCTTGCGACCTAGGAAGCTCTCAACACGCGTAGCCTCTTTCTTGTACAAGCAGAAGACCAAAATTCGGTCATCCTTTTGCTTGCCTTGCTGGTGCTGCTTGATAATTTGGAGAAGTCTGAACTCCTTATCTCTGGGGTCCAAAACTTCGACTTTCTGCGTAATACGAGTATTGGCCTGAAGCTCAACTGAGCCATTCTCTGTCTCCTTGCCGCGAGATCCAATGGTGATCTTGACTGGGTCAACCATAAAGGTAGATGCCAGGCTCTGAACTGAGATGGGCCATGTAGCAGTAAACATTAGTGTTTGGCGCTCTTCACGCGGAGGACAGGCGCCGAGGATCAGCTTGATATCCTCCTCGAAGCCCTTATCTAGCATACGATCAGCCTCATCCAAGACGGCAAATCGGCAGCCACTCAAGTCGACGGTCTCGTCAGACATGAAGTCCTTCAGTCGGCCGGGAGTGGCCACAATGATGTCGGCACCCTTCTCAAGTAGTGCTCGCTGATCATCCTTGGAGGCACCTCCGTAAAGACAGACGCACTTGAGCCTGAGAAGGGCAGCCAGACGAGCCAATTGCTCATGCGTTTGCATAGCCAGCTCTCTGGTGGGCGAAACAACAACAGCCTTGACACCCTTCTTTCCAATAATGGAAATGGCTTCGACGCAAGGAAGAGCGAAAGCCATGGTCTTTCCAGAACCCGTTTCGGCTACACCAACCACATCCCGCCCAGAGAGAGTGGATGGCCATGAAGCAGCCTGAATAGGAGTAGGGGCCTTGAAGTTGGCAAACGGCGGGGGTTTCTTCTCAAGTAGGTTCGTCGAAGGGAGGTGGTGGAATTCGGTGATTGGCCGGAGCTTGCCTGTGGTGTTTCTGGAGTCTGTAATGACGATCTCGTTCTTCGATAAGTAATCATCGATCTCTGATTGAGGGACATTGGACAGGCTCATTGTCTGAACATATTCGCGACCATTTGAGGCTTCCTCAGACACCTTGCCGTTACTCTCCTTCTTGGCTTTACGATCTTTCTTGGACTTTTTCTTGTCTTCGGCGGGCTGCTCGTCCTGGTCGATATCCATGCTCTCAGGTTGGTCTTCCGAGGCCTGTTGCACGCTCTCAGTCTCCTCTCGAGAATCCTTGGATTTCTTCCCCTTGTCCTTCTTGTCCTTCTTTGTCTTCTTCTTGTCCTTCTTGCTCTCCCCATCAGCGCTCTCTTCTACAGGCGCGTCACCCTTGGCATCATCTTCTGCGGATTTGGACTCTTCCAACTTTCTCTTCTTCTCTTTCTTCTCCTTCTTCTTCTCCTTCTTCTCCTTCTTCAGGCGCGCCTTTTCAGCATCGTCGCCAGCGTCGTTGACCTTCGATTTCTTGATCGGGCGATTCTCGACGGAGTTGTCGTCGCCCTCTGCGAGGAGGTGCTTCGTCGCGGCCATTCTGAATAGTTAGTCAAAAGGAACAACTTCAGTCGGTCTTGTCCCAATTGGCAGTCTAGGATCAGCCTTGTCTCTGGATTGTTACGATGAGATGGACCGATCTATGCCGCGCAGAAGGTGGTGGGTCTTGGGCGACGATAAAAAAAAAAGCTGGAAAAAAAAGTCGTTATCGATAACGATCAAGTTGCCCCACCATATTGCGATTAGCCCACTTAAGTATTGTGGGCCTCCTCATCAGTTGGCGCAAACGCCTTGAGAATGTTCTTCTACTAGTATGTAAAATGAAGGGAGGGGGGGGATATTATGCATGCAAGTGTGCCAGAAAATAATATAGAATTTATTGTACTTGAACTGGGTAATAAAAGCTTGGGCTCGCGCTGGCCACTAATATAAAAAGAATAAACAAAACAGAATATCCATGCTATCTAAGAATAGTCTCTTGACAGAACCATCCTCCACAGTGTCGTTTGGCTCATCCACGATAGAAGGGAGCAATCACATGACTTAAGACCTTGGGCAATATTACTGGCTTGAGACTCTGGTCTCCTGCCGTTATAGAAGTACAAGGATACCATTAACGTGTCACTCCTGTCAGCAACACCCAATACAATGTCATACTATAATTGTTAGTTGTTTGACTATTGTACGTTCAAAGCGTCTGTCTTGGACTTACCTCTGTAGGATCCTTTGACCACACTCTCTCTAAGGCAATGCTCCTGCTGGAATGTGCTTGGCCATTAGACGCGTCGTCTTTCTGAAAAGAAACCGCAGTATTGAAGAGTTATTTCCCGTAATTGTCCTCGCTCGTGGCCTTTGTTAGAGTAAAGCGTTGATTTGGTGAACTTCTCACAAAATCTTCGTGAACATCCATTAATAGTTGTTGTAGCGAAGTATCTTGCGATATAACGCATTTACAAGGGACAAGGTTTATATATAGCCCAACTGCATCTTCGATTCTTTGTATCGAGACGTCACGACCAGATACAAGATATCCGAAGCATACATCTGGACCCTTGACAAGACTGTGCAACACCACTGCCCATGCAGTCATAAAGATGTTTGCAACCGTCACTTCATGCAACCTGGACGCTGCATACACATTACTGACTAAATGCTCAACAGAGACATCCACTGAGCATAAATCGCCTCGTTGATGATGCTCGCTTGCAGTAATGGGTATGTCGCATGGTGAGAGTCCCTCAATATATTTTGCCCAGTAATTCAATGAGGTGTCGTTATTTTCTTTCACCAGGTATTCAATGAAGTGACTGTAGAGCGGACCAGGGCCGGAATCTAATTGTCCATCGTAAGCAAGTTGAAGATCGCGGAGAAGAACTTGGTGCGAGAATCCGTCAACTCTGGCATGACTTATTTCCAGCTTCAAATATACTGTCTTTGTCGTACTTGTGTATAGGAACAGTTGGCGTGTTGGCTGCAGCATCCTAAAGGATAAAGGAGGTTGGTTGGTAATGAATCCAATAATATCGGTGTCATTTAAATTAGTCTCAATATGTTGGATGAAAGTATTAGAATGTCGAAGGACGACCTGATTGAATATATTGCGTGTGGAATCGTTTTGAATAAACACAGTTCTTAACGCCGGATGGCGATCAACGACTTGCTGCCATGCAGTCTTCAGACGGCTAATTTCGGGCATGTGAGTCACTGTATTAAGTCGCCAAATATTCTGTACGTTATAAGAAGAGCTGACCTCTGCTTGGTGGCCCAGAATACGCTGTTGCATCGATGAGCAAGGGTATACGTCCTCTACATCTTCCGGCCCCACGCCTATATGCCTTCAACAGCTGGGTTGTAAAACGGTTCGGTGTCCATTTGTTTGATAAAAATGCCCCCTATCCTGCAGTTCCGGTACGTTGCTCTAACAGCCTTTACCCTTTAATTCGCCACTTAAATAAACTAATTTACTTGTTCTGTGTGCGAAGTGGTGTCTAAGCCAGATGGAATCCCGTATGAATAGCACCGATGAAACTGACCCTGAGCTCACCGACATTTTTGCAAAGCTGCTCGACTTGTGAGCACAAAGCCCACAGTTGAAGCGCGACGATGTCATTGCCATGGCTTTCACGACTCTCTACGCTGGCTTCGATACCATGGGTATTACTCTAACGGCCACGCTCTACCACATCGCCACTACACCTGGCTGCCAAGAGCAGCTTCACGCCGAACTCGACGCTGCGCGTGAGCAAGGCCAGATATCTGCATCGCCCACATCATGCGCTTCCACCCAACGACGGGGACTACATTACCACGGACGGTCCCAGTAGAAGGCGCAGAGATTGATGGATATTTTTTGCCTGAAGGTGTAAGTGCTGCTAACCGTGACTGGGGGGGTCTTTTTTTTTTTTTAAGTGTGTACTGCTTCAAATGCTCTCGTTGAATTTCTTTTTGGCGATGTTCCATTTAGCGCGCCTGCCTACGTCACCTTAAGCATACCGTAAATTAATACTTTTCACAGACGACAGTTGGCATTTCCCCTTGGGTGCTGCACCGCGATAAATCTATCTTTGGAGACGACGCAGAGGAGTTTAGGCCGCAGCGCTGGCTAGAAGCAAGCTAAGAGAAGAGATTTGAGATGGGTAACTATATTTATTCATTAGATTGTGGAATCGTACCCGTTCCGCTCGTATGTAATAGAGTCAAATCATTAGAAAAGGAAGCTAAAGTTGGAAGTAGAAAAATATTCCTTAGAATTTGGTGGAGTGACTCGCAGCTGTCCTGGTAAACGTGAGTATATGTTTCCCCACGTCTATACAAGAAAAAGTCGAATCCTAGCCTTGCTTACATGTGTCATCTCTCACACTGCAGAGCTTGCCCTCACAGCCATGAATCTGATGCTGGCACGGATATTAATGTCATTTACGCTTCACATCGACAAAACGGCAAAGGTGGAGGAAGTTTGCATGTTCTCAGTACGGCTAGAAAATATGAAGGCTACTTTTTGTACGAGAGAAAATATTTACCATAGGTAGAGTAGCAGATATAAGGGGAAGATACTCAGAAGAAAATGAGGACGTGTTCCCAAATAACGTGCGCGACACTTGAGAACTGAGTTAGATATAATAAGGGATTAAGTACACATAGTACAAATATGTGATATCTATGAAACCAATATAACATGTTCAGCCTAACAATGCGACCTAGAGCCAAGATAAGGGGCAAGGTCTAAAGATTAGTCGACACAGTTACATGGACCGGTTAAACTAAGCGATGATACATGAGGAGCATGGGCTCCAAACCCGAGATACACCGTTGAAAAAAATTGTGAACTTAGGTCAAAAGCATGTTCTTATAAGCTCCTACACGCTTAGTCAATGAGTGAAGCCCCTCTTAGCGTCTAGTGCCCTCTTCCACGCCTCTATACCATCGGGATCTTCGTCAGTGATTAGCGATGCTGGATGGTCAAACCAATATGCAGGACCTAATAATTCGATCTAGTTGATGTGCCTCTCAGCAATAATAAATAGCCAACAGCCTTTCGAGTGCTTCTGTAAAATGTTCATAGGCGAGTGAGGTCTGCCAATGTCAGCAGAGGGCCGCGTAAAAATTGAGATCATATACTTCCGGTTTAAAGGAAGAGGATCATGGCCATGATCAATTTAGAATTGTCCTAATCTATAATCATTATTAAACTGGAGCTATCCCGCCGTACTGTAGTCCACTGAAGATTTCGGGGATGGGCTTTCTCGTTGACACACGCAGCTTCCACGGAGATAATATAGGCTATATCTGGGCGTTTAGTTGGAGCGTAAAACAGAGGCCCTTCTTCCACATCAAGTGATATACTTAAAGGAGCCCAAGGAAATTGCGTAATACAAAGGTAGTTCCATTAATGGTAACAAATCGCTCTAGGTCATTAGGAATGCAACCATACTCTATTCACTAGGCTATATGGGGCACGAAACGGTAATTCCGATCGGTCTCAAATATCCAACATAGGCACACTTCCTTTCACCACCCTTATTGGCCTTTTCTCCATCATTCGTTGCTACCTTCTCCCCTGACCTTCCCTGCTACCTCTAAACAGAGCTGCGCCATTGGGATGTCGCGTATCATATCCAACACTCCCAATTCCAGCCCTGTCTCCCTTCGCAGCCAGTTCCTTAGCTCCACTGCAACTAGACTGTCAACACCGTACGCTGTCAGAGGTTTCTGCGTGTCAATATCCTCAAGGGGCATCGCCATTAGCCGCGCTATCCACTCCAGCAGGCGCGTGGTTGTGATGCGTCCAGCGGCTCGCACGTCCGCAGCTTCGGCGATTTCGTCCTTCAGCGGCGGATGGCCATCAGTCTGGCCGTTCTGGACGGTCGCGGGGCCAGTGCTCCTGTTAGGCACACGGAGGGCTGAAAACCGAGGCGTGTTCATCCAGTAGTATGGTTCGTCGCCGGAGTAGCTGGCGGGAAGCGCCAGGGTGACGTTTGCCGGGTGAGACGGTGCATTAGGCCCGAAGCTGGCGGCTATCAGAGCACCGAGGTGAGCTGGATTGGACGGCACGCTGCCAGCCAGCTGCAAGTTTTGCATTGAGATATCGACAAACTCGCCGGCCATCCAACCAACGCCTAGGACTGGGCCCATATCAATAGTTAAAGCAGCCTGCCCCCGAGAGCGCCGGTGGTGGGCTAGGGCGTCTTGATACACATTACCAACATGATAATTGGCCTGGCCACGGTATCCGATAATACCTCCTCCTGAAGAAAGCATTACAAAAAAGTCAAGATTCTCCGGTAAGAGCTCGTGCAGATATTGCGAAGCGTGCACCTGTAATTGTCAGAGACAGAATTCTCAGCTGAGATTTACCGAGACCTGCTTACCTTTGATTGGACAGCAACAGTCCAATCTTCTAGGCTCATTCGTTCAAAATGTGAATCCTGTATCCTCCTGTTAGCTCCGGTTTACCCATGCACTACATGAAAGACGGCAAAGCCTTACCCGCAAGACCATGGAAGCTACGATCGTTCCCTTAATATGAGGCATAGTCGATTGAACATCAGAAAGCACCTGTTTCAGTCCATCCTTGTTAGTAGCATCGCAATTCCATGCCTTGGCGTTGATCCCTTCCTCATTTCTCAGGTATTCGAGGTGCTTTTGGTTGTCTGGATTTGTCGCCGCGGACCTGGAAAGGAATGCAATGTTCTTTGCTCCAACTGATATAAGCCAGTTGGCCAACACCCGTCCAACGCCTCCCATACCGCCAACTAGTAAATAAGTAGCCGTGGGGTCAATAGGCATGCGTGGTAGTGACAACTTGTACTATTGTATTATTAGCTAATTTGCTAATCATCCTCAAAAGATATGTGTTCGCCCAATCTAACTCACCTGTACATGGCTGTCTGGCGACATACGAAGCACGGTTTTGCCCACGCTCTTGCCTCTTTGCATTTGACGGAACGCTTGTTCCGCATCCCTGTTTCATAAAATGTGTTATCATATGCACGTCTTTAAGTCTCTTGTCGGATGATGATTACTTACCCAATGTCGAAGATGTTGATAGGCTTCACAGGCTTAATAACGCGCTTGTCAAGCAAGTCTCGAAGCCCATCCATAGTCGCACGAGCGGATGCAACTGGCCAGCGCATAAAATCACGGAGATTGACTCCAATGAAGGACCGGTTGCGTGCAAATGGCCTCATTTCCAGTGGGTTATTGGCTTGAACGTCCGTTATGCCTGTCATCATCGTATAAGAGTCTGCATACTGTCGATCTATAGGAGAAGGAAGCAACTTACCAATCTCCAGGAAACGACCAAACTCGCCAAGGCATTGCCAAGAAAGTCTGAGCGATTCCCCCGCGAGAGAATTTAGAATGACATCTAAAATGATATTGTCAGTATGTTATATGATTTACATGCATGCGTGCCAACATACCAACACCCTTGTCTCTTGTCATCCGCATCACTCCCTTGGCGAAGCTATCTCCTTGAGTGCTGAAGATATGGTCCGCTGGGATACCATATGATTCTGTGAGCAGTGGTCTTTTCTCATCAGAGTCTACTGTGCAATATATGTCCGCTCCGATATGTTGTGCCAGGATAATGGCGGCTTGTCCAATGGCATCTGCGGCCGAATGTATGAGCACTGTTTCGCCCGCTTGCAATCTGCCAGCTTGGAAAAAGCTATAATACACGGTTACGTAGATTGCCATTAAACCAGCGGCATCTTCAAATCCCATAGAGGCTGGAATTTTGAGCGCAGTCCACCACGGAAAACGCGCGGATGTGCCAAGACAGTTCTCAGCCCAGGCCCAGACACGATCACCATGTTGTATCCCCGCAGCCTTGCTGCCGACTCGGGTGACTTGGCCACTGCATTCGAAGCCGAATATGCTTGAGTCCTTTAGCCTACCTAGAGCAGTAAGCAAGTCCTCGGGATTTAGCCCTGCAGCTTTAACCTCAATCTCAACCCAGTCATCAGGGATGGGGAGAAAAGCTTCCTTGTCAGCTTCAAAGCACATTCTGTCAAGCAGTCCTGCCTGCTGGACAACAAGCTTGACAGGCTCCTCGATTTGACCGTACGGCACAAGCTGCACCGAACTATCCCCCTCTTGTCTGCGGATCATATCTTCAAAGCCAGCAAGCCTCAGCAAACGGGGCACCTGCGGGACTCGATTGCGTATAGCTATTTCACGCTCTTTCATATGTCCTGCCATGTGAGATAGAACTATTGTATTAGCAAGGCTTAAAGACTCTTGTTCAACTACCCCGTTGTTCTTATCCAAGTCGATCAACATAATGTTAACGTCGCTCTCACTGATGAGTGTTCTCGCGAGACCTGTCATGAGACTTAATTCGGGGTTTGGCGAGTCAATGCTAGCTCCGCTCGTCACCCAACACACTGCAGAGGATTTATATAAAAGCTCCTTGAGCTTATTGAAATCTTTCTCTTGAATGTCCCGAATGAATGGCTTATCCAGCTCGAGGAGACTGAGGGAGTATGCGTTTGCTATGTGGCTGGTCGACAGTGCATCCCATGTAATTACTGAAACATCTTGGACAGAACTCGACAGAAGTTTCTGCAAGATAAGAGCCGGGGAACCAGGAGCGGGAGGGCTATCGACTATAATGCGCAAGGGGGCGTTCTCCTGAACCAGAAGATCCAGCGTGGCTCTAAGCTTCACAGTGTTGGGCTGGCCTCCCAGCTTGGTGGACACAAGGAGAGACATAGGAGCTGGTGGTGAGCGGAATTCTACGTCCACGCCGCTGAAGCCTGTTTTGCGTAGAGCATCATCCCACCTCGGCGTGCTAAGCAAAGGTCCGCCCTTGCGACCGTCATCTTCGCCAAGCCACCATCCAGGCAAAGTGCCCATAATGAAACTCACGTAGAGTGTGTTCTCCGTAGGCTCAGCCAATACAAGTCTTCCTCCCGGCTTTAGAAGAGCTCGGCAGTTGTTAAGTGTGGTCGCAATGCTCTTTGTTGCGTGAAGGACACCCGACGCCACGATAATGTCGAAGCTATCAGGTTCGAAACCTTGGTCCAGGGGGTTTTGTTCAATATCAAGAGTCTTAAATTCCATAACTGAAGCATCTTGTGAGAATCTAGTGGCAGCATTGCCAAGAAAACCAGCAGATACGTCTGTAAAAACATAACGACGGACCATAGAGCTGCCATCCGTATTGCGGAGCCGGTCTAGGATCCTGGCAGTTGTACCGCCGGTTCCTGCGCCAACTTCGAGAACCGTAGCTTGGCCGACCATCTTGTGGGCAAGCAGCCTCATGTATTCTGACACCGCAGTATTGTAGCTCGTGCCAATTGCGTTGCTGCGTAACTTTGTCAGCAACACGTTTCAGTTGATAATGATTTAGGATACTTACTAGAACTCATGAAGCAACTTCCCCTCCAGCATCACTTCCAAAGGCTGGATAGTATTCTGGAAGATGCCATGCTGGTCTCTTCCGATCCGACTCACCATTTCTAGCACTACTGCTCCTGGCCCGTTGCTCTTATTCGCCTCTGCGAAGGGTTCCGCCTTGTCCACAAATGGATGCGTAAGGAGGTCGCTTCGCCGCTTAATTATATCGAGCATCCACTCATAGTAGTACTTAAGTGTGCCAGACTTCGGGACAAAGTCCTTGCCATCGCCTGAGAGCCACTCCAGGGACTTTCTAACGTGAGCGAAGGTAATGAGCTCCAACGCGTCGTCCCACTCACCCTTCAATGGTTCGGGTGGTACACGCGATGCGATGACTTCTCGTGCCTCTACTGGTGCAAGAAGGTCGACGTCTGCTTCCCATACGGTCTGCCAGCAAAGCCCATCATTCGGTGATCGTGACGTAGACTCAGATTTGCCAAGATATGCAATCTCAACACCTTTAGCAATGAGGGTAGGCGCATTCGTCTCGGAGTCTAGCACAGCAATCGTAAATTTGGCACCGTGGTTGCTCTGGACATCCCTGGTCGCCGATGCTTTGAAGACATGGCCGGGAGTCTTCGCAATTTCTGCGTCAATGTACAGGCTTTCAAGTCCGGCTGCTACCACCGAAGTTGCCAGGCCCTCACCGTTGTCTGAGAGGGTATTGAGTGCTGTTTGCGCGAGAGCGTCAAGAGTGGCAGGATGAATGATGTGAGGATGTTCAAATTCTCCTGGCATGACAGATTTCGTGTCGGGAATAATAATCGTGGCGCGACTCCTGTCAGAGCCTCTGTGTATGTTGTGCAAGTTCTGGAAGATGGGCCCAAAGCCCATGCCAACCTTGGCTGCCTTTTCGTAGAAGTCTGGGACTGGGCGTTGACAGTGTTTTTCTGCATCCTTGTATGCATCGAGATACCGCTGTCTCTCAAGCTCGATTTCCTGCGCCATCTCAGAGCCCGCCGGTGGCTTGTAGTGCAGACGAATCTTTCCCTTGCAATGCGTCTGGAAAGAAAACTCATCTCTTCCACCGCGGGAGGCAACTGTAAATATTGACCAAGGGCTTCCTGTAGATTCCTGGATAGATGAACCAATCTGGGTCACTGTCTCAATGCCTTGATCATCGTCTGGTATTTGCAGGGGAGCATCAAAGATAATATCCTGTAGTTCGAAGCCCGCGACCTCCGCCCCGGGGTCCGCAAGTTGGCTCATAGCCTCGATAACTTCCATGAAGGTTACTAACTGCACTGAGATAGCATCAGGGGGACCGTCACTTACCCATGGCTACATAACCAGCTCCTGGATAGAGTGTTCCAGATTGCACCTAGCACGACGATATGAGCTTCCGTCCATATAGGTTTCACCTCCTATCAACACGACCAAAACAAAGAGGGGGAGGGGGAGGGGGAGAATTGATCAACTTACTTTGTGATCAACCATCCAGGGGTCATCGCGAATGCGTAGGAATTTTCGCCACTGAGGAACCATAGATCCCAAGACTGGGGCACCCAAAAGTCCCGTATGAGGGTATCCTTTTGAACGGAACTCGCGAGATGCTGTGGTCTCGGCCGAGTATGATATAGAATGGTTGAATGGGTATGGCGGGAGATCCACCAAAATCGTGGCGCCCGATGTCGTATCATTGATCACTGATAGATTGACTGGGCTGCCGAGGCACCAGAGGTCACCAGCTGCGGTGAGCATCGTGTCATAGGCGCTGTGACCGCGGCGAAGCGAGCCAACATAAGGGATGGTTGCTGGCTTTTCTCCGCTACGGCAAATCTCAAGACAGTATGTACGGAGGGCTGAGTGAGGGCCAATCTCGACAATACCATCAATAAATAAGCCATCATCTCCACCTGAATCTCCCCCAGAGTGGTGAAGAAGAGCATGTAGTGCGGCAGTGAAGTTAACGGGACTTTTCAGGTTTTCGGCCCAGTACTGAGGGCCAAGAGCGCTCAAGTCAAGGAGTCCGCCGCGCACAGAAGAGAAGAAAGGTACAGCGTCTAAATGATCGGAAGAGTCCTGCTCAGCCGAAAAGGCTGTCATGTCAGTGAGATAAGCTGCCGCAGCTGAGTTCATATGCGGCGAGTGGTAGGCCACTCTAACATTCAGCCTGGTGAATCCAATACCGGCTTCATCCAGGATAGGTTGAAGCTCTTCTAGAGCGTCCTTATCTCCAGATACTGTACAATTAGAGGGGCTGTTATAGCAAGCAACGACGGCAACACCGTTTTTCAGGTCCTGTAAAATGGGAGCAATCTTATCGCCACTAGCCCTGACAGCTGCCATGCCGCCACTTAAGTTCGGATTAAGCTCAATGCTTGAAGCAGATATACCACGATAATAGGCCATTGCCATAGCAGCCCGGCGGGATATACCTCCAGCGGCGTAGGCAGCGGCAATCTCTCCGCTCGAGTGGCCAACGACTGCAGCGGGCTGAATTCCCCAGGCACGAAACAAGTCCACAAGGCCCACTTGGAGGGCTGTACACACTGCCTGACTTAATTCCGCAGTATCCAGCCGGGAGTCTGTCTCATTGCGCTGGAGTTCTTCCAGTAAACTCCACGAGCATCCGAGAGACTTCAAAGTGCTGTCGCATGAGGTGATTGAGGCTTGAAATTGTGGGTAGGCAAACAGCTCCCGTCCCATTGCATACCATTGGGCACCTTGGCCAGTGAATGCAAAGCCAAGACGAGGTACTCGGGACGATCTCACCGGGGCTGTGATTCCGGCCAGCGATTTGCTAGCACCCTCAACATCCGAAGCTAATACATAGGCCTTCCAGGGGAGGACACTGCGCTTCTCGGAAAGAGTGAAGGCAAGGTCCTGCAGAAATGTGGTCTTGCCTTTTTCTCTCTGCTGCTTGTCAAGGTATGTTTCAAGTTGCTGGGCTATCCTACCCGTGCCCTGCTTGTCTTGGGCCGATACAGCGAGCAAAATGGGCCTGCTCGGGTAAGTTTTCGCGCTACCATTCACACCATTTGTCAGTCTATTGTCCGTTGTGGCTTCTGAGACGTGATGTCCTTGAAGATATGAATTAGCATCCTGCACGATGCAATGGGCATTTGCACCGCCGATTCCAAAAGAGTTGACACTCGCAATTCGTGGGCCGGGATTTGTCCATGGAGTGAGTTCGGCAGCAACCTATTATGAATGGGGATGTCAGTGCCATGGCTTGGGCCTCTGGTAGTATAAAATGAGGAATATTGTGGCGGATAATACGCCAGTATGGTGTGTAAAGTTGGTGATATTATCCGCCCCTACAGAGGGCAAAATTGTGATAATATGGTGCACTGGCTAACCCAACGCAATGCCAAATATATCAACCAAATGAAAGTTCTGGACATACTTTGATAGTCGGAGGAAGATTGATTCGCGGACTCAATTTCTCAAACCTGTACATCCAGATGGTCAGCCACTCACTTCAATCAGCAACGCCTATATGAGCACGCACCAGATATTCTGCGGGATCAACCCGCGCTCTACAATCAAGATTGCCTTCATCACTCCAGCAATGCCTGCCGTTCCCTCAGTATGGCCGATGTTCGTTTTGACAGATCCTATAAACAAATCTTGAGTACGTCCAGGGCCAAAAACCTGGGTAATTGCACTCGTTTCTAACGAGTCTCCCACTGAGGTACCAGTGCCGTGAGCCTCAAAGTACCCCGTCTCCAATGGTGACAGACCAGCTGCCTCATAAGCGGTCCGGATCAGGGCTGCCTGTCCGACCGAGCTCGGGTGTCCAACAGCAGGGGTCCTGCCGTCGTGATTACACGCAGTTCCCCGAATGATAGCTCGAATAGGATCGCCATCGCGAATAGCGTCATCGAGGTTCTTCAGGATCAAGGCTCCGAACCCCTCACCACGAGCGTAACCGTTCGCCTTGTGATCAAAAGCCTGAGACTTGGAGTCTGGTGATAGCATCCCTCCAGCGCTTAGAAACATAGCCGTGTCGGGTCCCAAGAGAAGATTTGACCCGGCTGCAATACCCTATTTGTGTCACATATTAAATCTTGCCCTTACTAGTTTGAAGGTAATGAACTAGGGGAGGCTGTTCTTACCATCTTTGATTCGCCTCTGAGAATGCTCTGGCAAGCAAGATGTAAAGCTACTAGACTAGACGAACAGGCACTATCCAGAGTCATGCTGGGGCCTTTGAGGTCGAAGAACCATGAGACGCGGTTGGCGGCAAGCGCACACCAAAGTCCCGATACCGCGTACTGACCCAAGTCATCATTGTCACGTATCAAGAGATCCCGGTAATCTCCTCCAAAAGCACCGACATAACAACATGTCTTTGATCCCTTGATGGCATTGATGGACAGACCGGCTACATTGTCCTCGTTAGATATGATCTCTCAGTGTGTACTAAGCAGAAAACTCACCATTTTCTAGAGCCTGATACGAGACTTCGAGAAGATTTCGTTGTTGAGGGTCCATTTCTTTGGCCTCCTTCGGCTTAATGGAGAAGAACGGAGCATCGAATGTCAATGGGTCCTCAGTTAAGAAGTGTGCCTTGCGAGCGGAAATCTATTGCACAGTCAACGAGAGCTCTAAGATAGCTAGAAGAACAACATACAGCACTCGTTCTACCTGGGTGAGGGTGGTAAAAGGCGGCAGAATCGAATCTGGATTTGGGGACATCAGATTGCGCGGAGCGTGCTGCCACGAGCATGTCCCAGAAGCCCTCTGGTGTAGAGGCATCCCCTGGGAGCCTGGCACCCATGCCAATCACTGCAACGGCCATTGCAGCTAGTGTTAGAGGAAGAGAGTAAAGCTAAATGAAACTAGAAAGAAGAAGAATGGTAGAAGTAACCTTCAGCGGTCTACACTGATGGTTATCTTGATGCGAGATACCGGTCTATAATCTCTCTAATCGTCTAGAGAACAGAGAAATGCCTGGGGAAAGAAAAGAAGAGTTGCGCTACGAAATCTGTTGACGGCAATCACCCCTCTTATATTCAAATAAATGACGAGCACGGCCAATAACACAATTATGTAACCTAATAACAACTAACTCCAAACTCCTCCGTCGGTGACTACACTGTTACTCTGTAGTGATAGTAAGATATCGTGAATCCTCCCTTTACTTCAGATACGCTGCAGATAAGCATCAGCGTTGTAACAGATCATATTGTTGTATCTTCAGGGATACAATATGTACGACGCAACAGATGTCGTCACCAATAATCAGCTACTATGTAGTTATTGGCGGAATACATGTATGAAATGCTTCACCTTCCTTAAGTTATCAATCTCCCATGTTGCTTCCACAATTCTGCAGCATGACTTCGTCCATGCACAGTGTCTGTTTTGCAACACTCCACAGAAATTGTTAATAAAGGCACACCAAGCCCTGTAGAATTAGTTTCAAATCCCAGCAATGTCACCAATCACATATGTTGAATTACAAAACAACAGATCATACGCAACATCCGGCGCCCCCCATATGCATTTTCATGTAGGATCATGGTTCTAGCGGTCATACTCCCCCTCCCAGGTAGAGACCCACCCGTCTCAGCCCTGTACTTATACTATTATGCTGGTTACCCGCTCACCCATGTTGTTAGCCTATTCCATGCGTGACTAAGACGACCCCTGCACGGAGATGATGAGGCCTTTCATGCACAGCGATGACCAGACATTGCTGCACGACGCTGACTTGGCATTGCTGCACGACGCTGACCAGACCCACTGCCTTGAGCTGTCAGATCTTCTTCATCTATTGGGGGCTAAGCATTCATAAGCCATACCAGGTGTGCAGCTGTAAACAAGAAAATGGTTCAAATTAATTAAATTACCATGCAGTTATTAATACCTTTTACACGGCGAAGGATAAATGTGGGAGGACAGCATGGCGGCGTATCAGATCAATTTATATGTGTTTCATTTCTCCATTTAGTTGGAAATTCCTGATATCCGCTACGGTTCGAAAATAACATTATCCAACTGATCTAAATCACATTTATATCCGTCCTCTCCGTCGTTGCTCCGTGGTGGAAACGCAAGTGTAATAAGGCCCCAACTGGGCACCTATTCATCTTCTTTCACTCAATGTACACCATCAGTCCCTAGATACGCCCAAGGCCACCTATTAGACACAATGATTATCCTCATACTGGTGGTCTTAAGTGTAACCTACCTTACCTATCGGTCTCTCTATCCGAAGCCAATCCCAGGAATCCCTCATAATGTTGCAGCGGCTCGCTCATGGCTTGGTGACATACCAGACATGATACGAGAGAGAGCGTCGACACCAGATCTCGATTTCCAAGAATGGTGCGCTAAACAAACGGAGAAATTGAAATCGCCCCTATGTCAAGTTTTCTTGAGCCCCTTTTCCAAGCCGCTACTTCTGCTAGCCGACTTTGATGAGGCACGAGACCTTGCGTTACGTCGTACGGACGATTTCGACCGTGGGGACTTTGTCTCGGATAGCTTTGGGGCGTTCGGAAACTTCCACGCGCGTATGGACACAGGTCCGCAGTTCAAGGCAAACCGCCGCTGGCTACAGGACTTGATGACTCCGAGCTTCCTGAATGGCTTTGTAGCGCCATCTACCTATGCCTTGGTATTGCAATTAGTGGAATTATGGCGAAACAAAGCTCGTCTCGCCGGGGACAAAGCTTTTAGTGCCGACGCCGATCTTGATCGTGTCAACTTTGACATCATGATGCGATTATTCTTTGGTGATCATTTTGGGTCCTCCTCAATAGCTTCGCAAATTAAACTTCTTTCCGGTGGAGAGGCTCCAGATACTGGATTAAACGGAGAAGCAGTCTTTCCTGAGGCTCCCATTCATCAGGTCTTCTATGCGCTTCATGACGCAGGACGAACGGTGACTCAGATAATGACCTCTTTGTGGCCAAAACTAACCCTCCGTTGGATTCCCTGGACTGCTGGATATGGAAGAATACAGTCAGCGAAGAAGCTATTAGTTCGTGAGCAGGTTCCCAAGGCAATAGAACGAGTAAGCTCAGGCGAGAAATCAGCTGGCATTGATTATATACTATCGCGAGAACAAGCTGCCGCCAAGCAGGAAGGCCGGAAACCGGAGTTTGACAATGAAATGATTATCAACGAGGTGAGAGGAATTAATTTCCTGCTAGCAAATGAATTGTTCTCCTAACAAGATCCCAGTTCTTTGGCATTGCTTATGCCGGGATGGATACCACAGAAGCCAACATCTCCTGGGCGTTGAAGTTTATGACAAGGAATTCTAACGTCCAGGATCACCTTCGCCATGCCCTTCACTATGCCTACCCCTTGGCTGTCAAGGAGAACCGCCTTCCAACCATTGCGGAGTTTCTCCGCACGAGCAGTGTGCCGTATCTTGATGCTTTGTTAGAAGAAACATTACGCCTCCATCCCGTTCTTAGTGCACGCGATGCAGCCCGTGATACGGAGATCCTGGGTCATCATGTTCCCAAGGGAAGCACGGTCCTCCTTCTCCCCAATGGGCCTAGTTTCTTGTCACCACCTTTCCATATAGATGAGAGTTTGAGAAGCCCTACCACTCGTGCAGTAAAGGTCTCACCAAGGTGGAATGAAACAGACATCAGATCATTCAACCCTGAACGCTGGCTGGTCCGTAATCCCCATGGTGACATCGAGTTTGACGCAACTGCAGGGCCACAGTCGGCATTCGGTCATGGACCGAGGGCATGCTGGGGTAGACGAGAGGCTTACTTAAGGATGAAAATCACCCTAACGCTATTGGTATGGAGTTTTGACTTCTTAGAGGTTTCTGAATCATTGGGTAGCATGTCAGCACTCCCTGTATTCGTTCACAAGCCTAAGCAGATTTTCGTTCGGCTGAGACCTCGAGTGTGACACATTTCTATTGGCACTCCTGAGGTGGTTGATAGCAAGCTTCACCGCTTCTTCCATGGACAACTAAGTTCACTTAGTGATTTAATACAACAATTAGCCAGAATATAACAAGTCATGATTCAGTGACGTTATTATGCACCGTTGACTCGCATATCTTGATACATTCATATGTAACGCATCGCAATCCTGTATCGCTGAATAGGTGCACCTTGATTGTGTCTCCGCATTTCTGAATGGGCAGATCGCTTGGAGCGGAGTAGCCTAGAAATAGATCTCGACAATTTTGTTTACTAATATTGCTGTGACGGTCTGGGCTTTATTATCCATAATGAAGGGAGGTAAATGATCGATCGGAACACCAAGGCAGCTGCTGGGTACGTTTGAAGTTGCTTAAATGCGGCTGTATCAACAACTTTGTGTGTAAGCATATACAGCGGGACTACTCACTAGGTGATTTTTTATGCACTATTGGAGATCGCCATGTCAAGCAACTCCGTTAAAGTGACATAATATAGATGTCATCATGGAACATCTTGTGATATACGAAATATTATTACTCTTATTAATCCAAATCTTCAAACTTGTAGATAGCCGGTCTTTAATCGAACGTAGTACGTATTATCATTTGTTAGCAGTTGCCTGCTGTGAAGACCAGAAAATGTTGGCTGGAGTAGCTTCCCGGCGATCTCGGCCGTACTTGGCACGGTGAGTCCGATCACTCGGACGAATACACCAACCATTCGGACGAATGGATGGAAGCAACATGCTCGGTTGTGACCTCATTTAGCTGGAAGTGATAGGGCGTTATAGGTATCTACGTCGATTACTCTGTCCCCCTGTAGGGTGAGAGATCGGAGTTTGAGAATGGCAGTTGTAAAATCGCTGAGGCGGGACAGACAAGACCAATGCTCCGGAGGTACGGCAATTGCAAGTCCCCTAGCGCGTGCAGGGACGGCGTCCCTTGTTGCTGTAAGGTGGAAAATGAAATCTCCACCTCTTGTGTGCCCTTTGCTTGACCAAATTTAGCAGGTTAGCTAACCTATCGTTGTTTATTACCTATTTCGAAGGTGCTACGACCCATTGTTTACTATTGCTGTGGCGAGTTTAATAGGAATACTTACTAACAAGTTGAGTCTCTACCTTGGGTGTTTTTCTCGCCTTAAAAGCAGTGAGATTGGTCTTTTGGCAGGGTTTAACAGAAATCTGCAAGTATAAGGGTCGCGCGGCTTGTTAAATTGTGTTATGCTGCGGTTAGCTTTCCAGCGGGGCGGCGGATCCCTCGAGATCGAGCTGTCAAAAGTCCCGATGTGCCAAGGCATCTGCTGTATCAAGGCCCATGTAAACATTTTCTGACCCAGCAGGCATTGCATTTATTACTCCGTTTATTAAAATACATGTAAAGAAACAACACCCAATATAGGCTGAGCATGAGGTACAGACAGCAATGCAATTTTTTCCGCAAATAATCCATAAATCGTTTAAATCGTTTAAGCAAACATTTTATATATGACTATTGTATAGATGGCTACGGCTGTGACTATTGGCCCTACATCTCTGTTTTGCTAGCGCCGGGACCAGACAACGGTACATGGTGCTTATCCCGATCCTTGACAACCGTTCTCCATAAATGATGATCCCGGAACCCACTCGCAACCGTTTACTCTTCAGGCAGGAAGTATCTAGGCAAGGCGGCTCACAACAAAAGCGGGAAGTCAGAAACGATCGACACACAGAATTGCATAATACACAAGTAAGAGCAGCGATAAAGCTTTCGCGACGTTGTTCGTATTCCTTTAGTGCATACACGTATTCATTTTGAGGTCCCTGTTCCTTTGCCACCTGCTTGTTGGATGACCTTGTGTTAGATTTAGGAACCGCTCTCGCAAGGCCTGTAACAATCTGAGAAGGTCAGGGTCTTCGGGAGATAGCTCCACATCAACGCTAAACTCGTATAATGAGCTAAGTTGGTCAATCATCCGCTCGGCCTTCCGCCCCAGTGCGGTAGTTGAACCCTGGAATGAGGTTTTCCTATCTCCGCTAGGTGTATGACCATTCTCCACGACTCCATCACTGCTTACTGGAGACGTCATTCGGTAAGGCTCATGTCGCCGAAGACCCTCACTCATCGTTTCCCCCTTCCCGACCCCGTCAAGCCAGGGCTGGGTGTCAGAATTGTCGTCGGCATCCTCCGATCCGTGCAATAGGCTGCATCTGCGTCGTTTAGGCCATGATAGCGCTTTGTTGCCCCCGGCTAAATCATCTCTTCTTGTGCCAATGAAAGGGTAGTGGCACTCTTCCTCGGATCTCTCGGTATACGGTGATTCAGTGGACTGTACGGCCGAAGTACAATGCGAAGAAATAAACGGAGAACATTTATAAGTATCCGCAATGTGGATTTCATCCTTGTCAAACGATCGGTGTTGGACATCTGCCCAGACCATGTGGGCATGGCTAGTTTGGAATGAGGGTTCTAGAGTGTTCTCAAACAGATTGGGGTGGTACTGCAGATCCGAGATTGTGTCAAACCGGTGAGAGAATTGCGGATATCCGAGAGAATAACCGGAGTCTGTAAGCAGGAATTGATGCGCTGAATCGGCACACCAGGATGTATCCTTGAGGGACTCAAGGTTCAACTGTGTGAGCTTTTGGAGGGTACCGTAGGTTTGTTCTGACTGGGCTGGCCAATCATCATGTTGTGAGAGTGGTGTTGCATACAGAGTTTTCTGAGAATGACCTCTATTCGCAGCGTTTTCCCTGAGCTTCTCACCTTCCAAATAACAGTTAGAAAAAGAACAAAATTTACGGAGGAGGGGAGGCTTTTGATTTCTATTCATAGTTGAGGAAACAACTTACGACGCTTACGTTGTGAAAGACGATTCTGAGTTCTCCTCCGATCCGTGATGTTCATACTGCTTCTCAGACTGCTGTGGGAACGGGTACAAATATATGCCAAGAGTACTAAGTTTTCACGACTGGAAGAGCTTATAAATGAGGACTTTGTCGTTTCGTTCGGAAAGTTGAAAAAGATGATGGCTATCAGGGTTGCTAATCTTTAGAATACTTCCATCACAACACAGTGGTTAATAAAGAATAGCGCATGTTAATACCATGTATTGAATATGAGTAAAGAATAAATGAAGAATTCTTGTATAGAAAGAATAAAAGCTTTTATAGTAAGCTGTAATTAAATACTATTATGTACTAGGGGGGGTTTCAAGACAACCAAATCCTGGTGTATGCCCCATTCTGCACAAGGGGTAATTGGCCAGTTAATCAGTAAGCAAAGCAAGGGTCCATTTGTCTTGATTGCTTATTAATCTCACTTAAGTCATAACTATAATAGGCACAGTAAGACTGTCGATGTTATCTAAAGCTACTCCGTACAAATCAAGAGAATGCACTCGAAAGCATAAATAATAGCACAATTCATTGTATATAATATAATAAAGCTAAAAAAAAAAAGAACGAGATATATTAAATTACGTATACAAGCATATGATGATTTATAAAGAGGTTTTTTTTTTGACATACCTTTATTTGGCTACTCTTTATATATATATATACATAGTGTATGTATTGCGGAATCAACTACCCTAGGACATTCTTGCTATACACATTGGACTATGACCTAGTTATCACAATTTTTCATCCAAAGCTAGGCATTCATCGTAATTAAATGCCTTTGTGAAATCTTTCCCGAGGGGAGGGGGCAGGTCTCCTTTTTTGGTAGATGGGCAATGAGAAACTTGAAGCGTAGATTGTCATTTTCAGGAAAGGAAATATACAAATTCGCTGTAGCAAGTATACCAATGTTTCAATTAAGGAAGGGAAAGGCAGAGGCTCTAT
Organism: Trichoderma brevicompactum; assembly: GCA_003012085.1. Taxonomy (NCBI): domain Eukaryota; kingdom Fungi; phylum Ascomycota; class Sordariomycetes; order Hypocreales; family Hypocreaceae; genus Trichoderma; species Trichoderma brevicompactum. The sequence goes on from PXNZ01000058.1 coordinate 150,172, forward strand.
AAGAGAATCCGCGAGCAGAGGATCAAGTCATGTGTACGTTGGCACGTTAGATACGTAGTTCAGAGGCACATGCATCCCGGTTGAATAAGATAATCTTTATCTAACAGGATAAAATTGACCCAGCCAAATAGTCTTCAAGCTCTATGGCATTGGTACCGTTATACCACTTTGATAAATATACAAATCGATCTTTTTGCTATTCAAGCAGATATATTATATATAGAACAACACTGAAGCCAGAGACATAGCATTGCATAATATCTTATTTTAAATTTCCAATGGAATACATGTTTTATTCTGTATGTAGTCAGTGTTATATGTCACTATATATATTGCAAATGGCGTAGATAAATATGTAACAGCATTGTTCATTCACAAAGGCAAAACGATGCGAACTTCCATTAAAATTGGATGGTTAGTATTGGCTAATCAGCCTGTATTTCCGATATCCCGACCTTCCCATTTATACTTCCAACTTACTACCTGTTGCAGCCTCCTACTTAAATACCAGTTTTAGTTCCATTAGAGACCCTCTAACCGTGATCCCCGAATACCACCATGAGTATAATCCAGATAAGGACAAAGCGTGACCCATTGTAGGTGTATATATCTGCCACATGTCCCTTCCCACTTTTACCTATCGGTAATTCTTCTATCTTATTGTTGTGTCACGCAGAATCGCCGCCTTTCGCTCATCTGTAGAACAATTATGCCGAAATCAGTAGGGCAGCCCAGACAGGAATTGTGTAGTCTCTTGTAGGTGTGTGAACGAGGAATTTACCATGTAAAACTAGGATATCAGTAATACAAAGGAGAAATTCTAGCAAAACTGGAGAATAGCGGCGTTGGGGCCATTTTGGTCGTGGCCCCTATGATGATAGCGGCCATTGCCTAGCAGGCGTCATAGACGCCGTAAACAACGCCTGTTGAAATACTTGAAACTCGTTGGTCTGAGGAATGATACAGACACAAGAAAATGCTAGAACACATTACAATTAATTTCATTTTGCCTAAATTACCGAGTGCGTGTAGCTACTGCTCTGTACAGCTATCTGACCTGGCAATTAGAACTTGACCTGCCGCTGGCGGCAAAGTGCGGGTCGCTACGCCGTAAGCATCTTGGTGATTCAATGGCCGCGGGTTTGAGTCCTATCAAGAGCAAATGTCTCATGACACATTCGATAATATTGATTTCTCTCTCTCTTCTTTTGGGTACGCACTACCTTAATATTGGTACGTCTGGTATGTCGACTACATTTGTGTTTGTTAGGTTCTTCTTTTCCTTCCTTGGTGGGACAAGTGGTCAGTGTTGATAACACAACCAACCACCTGGCATGTATAGTCGGGCATCCCATCCACGCTTTCACAAGATCAATGCCCAAGAGTGTCAACAATGCGTTGTACTTGGGCTGCGTGCTGTCTGTTTTACAGTCGAGCTGTCAAATCGACCCCAAAACATGACAGCAGACGATGAGGGATGCTCCTTTTACTGCCCCTGTGCCCTGCGTCACCTCGTCCAACAATGATGGCGTGTCCGCACTGACACCACGCACCAACTCGCCTTACTTGCCTCTTCCGCCGCTTGGACGATGCTGCACTGTCAAGCAATGTCCTGAAGATGTAACCTGCAGCTGTCCCACTTGCTGGAGCCAGAAACGGATTGCTCGTCTTTGCCCAACCGGACATGAAGCCCGCAGGTTAAGGTTAAATAATAGAGCGAATGCGTTCTGCAGCAAGGCGAGGCGCAGCGAATGACCACGTCTGTGACAGCGCGTCCTTGGACTCCATCATATCTCTCGCACTGGCAGAATTCTGGGGTTTTGCCTTTAAGAAACCTCCATGAAAATGTCTGTTGCAATTACGGCCCATCACGATGATCTCATGTGGGCACCAGGGACGTCCTGACATGTACGGTCTAGGGATCCGGCTCGGAATCTACATGCAGTGGTTCGGCGAGATCCTCGTCCAGTTCTTTGACGAAGCGGACGTATCCGATATCCGACTGTTGGGTCTGCTTCTGTCTGGTGCCATTGTGCTCGCCTTGCTCGTCAAGATTGTGGACCAAGATACCCAACCAGCCGACATTTACATCATGCTTCAGCTGGCCACCGGATCGTACGTCTTTCTCATGCCGATATATATCTGGAGGGTCCTCACATGCTGCAATCCTAAATGGGATCCACTGAAGTGGGCAAGGGAGATTAGCATGCCGGTTTATGGTGTTGCAACCATGATTCTTCTGGTTGCCATCTCGGCTCTGGAGCTCTGGTTTTTCACCACCTATATGCCAGCTCAGGGCCATGAGTGCGAGCACTATGGCTTCTTCTTTGCCAAGACCAGACTGGACAACTCTGCATACATGGTGGTCAATGTTGTAATCTACGTCATCATCATTGTCGTATGTGTTGCCATTGCTCTCTCTTGGGCGGGGTTTTGGGATGGACAGTTTCGAACGCACAGGCATCGTCGTCAAAGACACCACCGTCGAGTACAGTCAGTCTCTTTATCTATCCCTTTCTGCCGAAGAGAAGACTTGTAGATGGATGTGCTGTACGGTATCTGACATGAAGGCATCAGGCGAGAGCAAGATGGCCAAAAACATACAGCAAGGAGAAAGCGCGCCAGACAAGAGCAGAAAGATCTCCTACGCACCATGCGTGGTATCTCCAACTTGGTCGTCTACGGACTTCACATCACAGCCATTGAGCTGACCATTCGGTGGAACCAATTTGACGGCATCAACGGGGTAGACACGAGCGCACAAACGATTCCGCTTCTCGTCAGTATCGGCATTCTGCTGCGTCTGATTGTATCTCATTATGCCACCAATGCTGATGGCAGTAGCGATGAGCAGTCCACAAATACTGCGTCACGTCCTCGACCTGTCGAACCTGTCAGTTCAGGAGGCTACAGATTCCAGAGAGCATCAGCTGCAGCTCCCCAAGCTGACGCAATTCGCGCAGCAGCTCAGGTTACAGAGCAGGGATTTCTCGATGATTATGGTGCTGGTATCGATTTAGATAATGTGAGTGAGCATTTCGCTCATGGTTCTGATGGCTATTGGCTGGCTCGAATGGCCATCCAGAATCGTGAGGCGGCAGAGCAGGCAGCAGCAATGGAGTGGCAAGCAGCACTACAGGCGCGCGGAGAAATGCCTCGACCAGTGCGGGTGCACGTTCGGGAAGCGGCAATTCTATGAGACGGTTGACAAGGTATAAAGAAAAGAAAAGAAAGGTTGTGGCAGTGATGGTGGGAATGGATCTGATGAGACTCCTGGGGGGAAGATCAATTCAGTGCCAGAATAGTTACACGTGATCAGACGAGGTAGCTTGTAAGTTGCAGTAGAGTGAAGACGGACCAAATAGGTAACTGCCTAGCGCCTATCCGTCTATCCAAATCGTTCTCCTCGGTCTTGAGGTAGTTGAATCCTCGCTCCCTTGTGTTAGTGCTATTATACAGTAGTAGTAGTATTAAGCTGTTGGAGGCCATCAAGGTGACTGGGCCACTAAATCGCCAAAGCAGCACCTGATTCGGCGCCGAGTTACTGAGGCCCCTGCTTCCGACCCCGCAACCTCGCATCGCACCTAGCAAAGGCCAAAGTAAACAAAATCAGACTTGCCATCATCACCACAACAACTCACCCTCAGCCATGGACAAGGAAACAAAAAAGTCGTCGTCCAAGTCATCCGCGACGAAGGAGAAGCGGCCCAAGGACAAGGACAAGTCCAAGGAAAAGGACAAGGACAAAGCCAAGGACGAATCCAAGGTGCACAAGCTGTCGCTCAAGGGCAGCTCAAGGCTGGTTGCTGAATTTGTACGTCTGCCATCTCATTTTCTCCCGCGCTCCGTCTTCAATTGGCGCACATTTGCAACTTCTAACTGATTCTTTTTTCTTGGCTAGTTTCAATACTCGATACATACAATCCTGTACGAAAACCTCCCTCACCTCCTACCATACTAGCAACAGGCGCCGAAGAACCGAATAATTGACCGTGTGCTCTCAACGTGATAGATTCCAGCGAGGCGTCTACCCAGCCGAAGACTTTACAGCGTACGAAGCAATCCCCAATCCCCTCCCGCAAAGCCAGGCCCTCCAATCGAGTAATAGATCACCAGCTAATAATCTCCAATCACCAGCGTCAAGAAATATGGCCTGAACATGCTCGGTACGCCCTTACTCAGCTCCATCGTCCCCAGAGACACCTAGGCAAACTGACGGCATGCGCGCATTCTAGTCTCGGCCGACGACCAAGTCAAGGCATACATCAAGAAGATCATGAGCCAGCTCGACAAATGGATGGTTGGCGGCAAAATCTCCAAGCTCGTCATCGTCATCACCGACAAGGACACAGGCGAGCATGTTGAGCGGTGGCAGTTCGACGTGCGTTGCGATTCCTCTAGTGCTTAAACATCTATATATCCCTTATTAAAAAGATGCTAACACAATTCCGCATCAAAAGGTCCAAATATCCGCTCCGCCGCCCAAATCCAAGTCCAAGCAGTCCGCAGACTCCTCCGCCCCGGCTGACGGACAAGAACAACCACAAGAACAGCAGCAGGAAAACTCCTCCTCCTCCGGCACCGCCCTCTTCGCCGACAAGGACAAGCCCGAGTCCGAGATCCAAGCCGAGATAGCCGCCATCTTCCGCCAAATCACCGCCTCTGTCACGTTCCTCCCCCAGCTCAGCGGCGACTGCACCTTCAACGTCCTCGTCTACGCCGATGCGGACAGTGATGTCCCCGTGGAATGGGGAGACTCAGACGCAAAGGAGATTGAGAATGGGGAGAGGGTGCAGCTGAGAGGGTTTAGCACGGCAAACCACCGGGTTGATACAATTGTCAGCTACAGGTTGGGGGATTGACGAACTGATGCATAGGCAGGGATGAATAGAGATGGAGTCGGGCAGGGTTTGTAAGATTACAGTTACGAGGCATTGTGTCTGTTGACTGCCAAAACTGGCCGTTATAGACGTGACATTGGCTTTGGTATGGCGTTGACATGGGATATATCTGTGGATCATAAAGCTTCATACGTCTCTGACGCACGCAAATGTGCTTTCGAAGCCGGGGATTAAAAATATTGATGAATGTTTTCTTGTTGGTATCAGACTCTCTGTGGTATTTCATCTATACGGGCTGTGAAGTTTGCGTCAAAGCCCCTTCCTCATAACCTCCCCAAACCAGCAACCAAAAATCTCGCCCGAAACCCATCATCAAGCGCTGCCATGCAAGGGCAATGCCTCAAACGCCGTCCCTCCAATGCATCATCGTCACCCATAAAACGTATTCGCGCCCCTTTACGCCCTCTTGAAAAAGTACACGTAGGCAAACTTGCGCATTTCCTCAACGTCGTGGGCCTCCACCACCTTTTCGTCGTTGAAAAGCACCCACGTGGGCGAATCTCTGCCCTCCAGGGACTTTCGGATAAAGGCAACGTAGTGGCTGGTAGAGTTTGTTAATGACGATCCCATGTACGGGGTTGGATATACGAGAGAGAGAGAGAGAGACTTACCCGGCGTGGATACTTGTGCCTTTGTGGCACACAATGGACTGCAGCTGGAACCTTGCTGGGAGCGTAGCGCTTCCGGCGAGCTCTTTTGGAGACTTGTCGGCTGTTTCGCCTGGGCCATCGTCTTCCATAATACCCTGGTCATCAGGATGGCTGAATAACCACTCCACAGCCCGCTCGACATCGCCGCCTGTTTCTTTCAGTGCCTTTTTAGCCTGAGGAGCGCCAAAACCCATAGCACCAAGCATCTCAATCTTTTCGGGATCAGCCGTGCTGGCGTCGCCTGACCCAGAGCCTAGATCGAGAGGTGCGTCAATATCGGCGTCATCAAGATGTGCAAATAGCCATTCCATAGCGGCATTTGCATCAGAATTGCCCGTCGCATGCAAAGCTTTCTCGGCGCGGTTCCTTGGGAACCCCATAGCCTCAAGCTGCGCAACGGCCGTAGCATCTGGTACAAACGCCGGGGCCTTGTTTTCGGGCTCGTCTGGCAAGAGTTCTTCTGAGGGCTGAAGTCCTTTGGAAATGTAACTATCCAGCAAGAAGGGCTCATCAGGGACAATGACGGGGACGTCAATCTTGATGGGAACCCAGTTGACGACCGCCATCTTTCGTGCGTTTACGGCCAAAACGTTGGGGAATGTCTTGAAGAGGGACTGTTTGGTGAAGCCTGCTTTGCTACCGCATGCTGAGCAGGTCAGTTCGACTTTTTCAGCGCCGGTGAAGTTATCTAGGCATTCCTTCAGAGTGACTGGCTTGTAGGCATTAGCCGTCTCGCCACCTTCACTTCCATCCGCAAGCTTCTCCAGCGGCACGTCGATGAATATGTTGTCCTGTTCGTTGGAGCTGTACCTAACTTTGTGGCATCCAAGACATTGGAGCCGCTGCTCCAAGACGAATCGAAACTCGGCGGTGGGATCCTTCTGGCCGTCTCCATCGTGCGGTGATCGGCTAATCAGCTTGAAGAGGTGCTGGAACAGTTCAAAAGCGTCTTGCTGTCGCATGGTTGAAAACTCTTCATGCCCCCTCCCTATCAAATGCTTCAACATTGCAGGCGCCAAGCCCTTCTGGTATGCGATTTCAGAACCTGACGTCACCGAGGTATCAGGCTCTGAGTATCGCCCAGACAACAGACCGTGGGCAATCTTCCTCAGCTGAGTTTCCAGGTCGGCCGCGGGTTCCTGGATAATCGGCAGATCGTTGTCGGCACTGTAGTATCGCTCCTGAAACGACGGCATGTCGAACAGACACTGGACAATGCTAGCCAGATAGCAGCTGTTGCCCAGATTTTTCAGCCCGGTGAGACCAGGTCCGAAAACCGGCTTCAGCTCCTGGCCGTCTTCCGTAGTCATGCTAAAGTCCCACTTGAGATTCTGCTCAATCTGCATCTCGGTCAAGCTCTTTTCCGTCTTCTGCCGCTCAGCCAGAATGATTCCCCAGTGGGCCAGGTGCTGGCCAAGGAGCTCGTCGATGCGCTCCTCGTCGCACCTGTAGCAGTAAATATCAGCAGTGCCCTCTGGCGTGATGGATCCTAGCTTGACAGCTACTCCGTGGCCAGATTCGGTAGCATGCCCCAGAGCGTGAGAATTGCCGTCAACGCCACCCATCTGTTTTCGGCCGCAGCCCAGGTTGCCACATTCAAGGCAAAGCCAAAGGTTTTCTCTCAAATCACAGCCTGAGCAGTGGCCGAGCTCACCCTGCTCGATCTTGCGGGAGGGGTGTTGCTGCAGAGTCAAGATATGCTCGCATGTTGTGAGCTCCTGCTCCCATGCCTTGACCTCTTCTTTTCGGGAAAAGGTATGCGCCTTGAGAACTCCATCAACGATAGGAGCTAGTTTATCATTCGTTATATCCAATTCGGTTTGGCATTCGATGCACTTGGCGGCCAAAGCTGTGTCGTAGCGATCTTCTTCGGTCTCAGCGGCGATGGCAAGCTTCGTCATCTTGGCCGGAGGCTCGTCGCGATGTATCGTCTTTCGGGTACGGCGGATGTTGAGAGCAAGAGGGTGGCCCCAGACAGCATTATGAAGTAAAGAGTGCTCTCGGTCGCCGGTGCAGCCGCCATTAAAGCACTGCAGGCAAACATCGATGCCTCCGGGACTGTCCTAGAGAGAAGAAAGGAGGATGGTGAGCCCCTGTGAGATTGTAGCGGACGGGAGAGATGCGTAGGGGCACAGAAATACGTACAAGAGAGTCAAAACACTGCGTGCAGTCTTCCTTGTACACAGACTGCACAGGAGTCGGCGGTTTGAGCTCTGCGACAACAAAATGTGAGCCTTTGTGAGCTTGACGGCACCTGGAAGAGCTGCGAGTTGAGAGCCGGCGGGGTAGGATTTTGACGTACCGACAGACTCGAGATGCGGGCAAGACATGTTTCTTCGGAGGCGGATAAAGGGGAACGGATAGAGTCGCAGTAAGTGTTTGGTAAGATGGTGAAGCAAGAGATGTTGGTATGAGAACTAGGCCGTGCCCAAGCGGAGAAGGAATCGCGAACCGTTATGATGATGGAGCCTTTTGGAGTTGCTGTGGAAGTATTATGGCAGTGGAGCGCTATCGATTAGTGGTTAGTGGGTGCAGCAGCTCGGAGCTCAGCAGCTAAATAAACAAGAGCCGGGCCAGGCACCCACTAGGCTGCCCCTCGATGACGGAGTGGTCCTGTAGAATATTTTTGATCTGGAGGGGCAGCAGATGCCCTGTCCACTGCAGTTAGTACGGAGTGGTGCTAGCGCCGCTGCGATGCGCGCCACTGAGGGAGGCCACTGTAGAAAATTGTGGTGACCCAGCAAGTAATCACAATGATGTAGCGGTTTCTACAGAAAGAAGAAGTACCGTACTGTAGGCTATAAATAAATTGGCATGAGTTAGATCTCATCACTGTTAGCTAATGCATAGACTTGAAGGGCCATGTTGTCGTAATTGCAGTTCGCACCACCAAACAAAACCCAGTGCCATGTTTCACATGCTGCAAGCCAGCATCGCTGCTTTCGTACAAAAGCGGCGCAGTGCTATTAATTTACAGACCTGTGATGACGGCTGCGGGGCCGCAAGGACATTTTCACTTTGGGGGTTGTTCCGTACTGCTGGGACGGTCCAAGGTGTGATGGTTGTCCCGTTCCGAAGAGTACAAGCAAGTACAAGTAGCACGTCAACTTGACAATGAGCACCTCTTTGTAGTTCCATGACAATGGCTGTTGATCTTTTTGTAAAGACTAGGTAGACGGACCAGGGTGCTGATCTCTGTATCAGACAACCAGACACAGACAGAATGCCATTCTTTGGATTCTTTACGGGATGGGATCGGTGAATCACTTTGCCGCTACTGCTAAATCTAAGACAACCCAACTTCTACTTTGTCTGTAGTACCCATTATTGCGTATCAGTATCTGTTACAAAGCGCGTCACCTAAATTTAGAGCATATGAAGGTTGCATAAAGTGCCTTAATTTGAACAAAAGAAATAATGTGTACGTAATCTATTTATACACGCACGCAGTTGGTGCGCCAGAGGGCTGCGCCCTCGAGCACTCAATCTGTCAGCACGGAGCTCTGTGGCGTTGTGGCGTTACCAGCCACATTTCTGATCCCTTTCAACACACCCCCCATTCAATGAAGCCATCTACAAAGCTTCTTTGAATGAAACAAAGACCTTTCTGTAGTGTTGAGCGTTCCGTAGCCTGATTCACTGCTCTTGTAGCTTGGCTTATGTGTCAGCAGTGATTCCGTGCGTATTTTCGCTTTGCGTTCACTTCCTCCTGAAGTGAATCACGAAGTGAAAGAAGAATCGAATAATAAGTGAACAATGATTGAGAGCACGTCTCAATTGAACGAGCGTTGAAAGAGAAGTGAACAATGCTCCTTTATATATAGGGGAGCTTCTGTCCCCATGTTTCTGTGATCCCCTTCTCTTCTTCATCTTCATCATCTTCAAGATGTCTTCTCTGACTATTCCCGCTGTAAGTATCCCCCTTTCCGTGTGTGGTCTGCTCATTAGAGCTTCTCAACGCTATGTTCCTGTGCGCTAATTAGTTATCAGGGCATCACCAAGAACACCACTCCCCGCAAGGGGAAGAAGCAGGGCGCTGGCGCCCCCAACACTCCCACCAAGCAGAAGAAGCCTCCGGTCACTGCTAGTACTACTCCGCGCCTCCCCCCTTGCGAAAACTGTGTGCGCAGCGCCATCGCCGGTAAAGGCGATTTCTCTCGGTGTGTTGACTGCTCTGGTGCGCGCACTGCGCGGTGTTTTGCCTGCTTCAAAGGCAATCACAAATGTGTCCCTTGGTATGCTCCATCCTCTTGTATCAAGCTTTGCTCTCACTAATCCGCTGCTCAGTCGCGACTGGATCAAGCCCCTGGCCCTCAAGTTTCGCGAAGTTATTTTGGCCGGCAATGACAGCTCCGTAAGCGCTTTCCCTACACTATTTGTCTGCTCGTTTTACTAATTTTAGCGCAGATGGTTAATAGATGTAGAACTGCGTTGCGCCTTCAGTTTGAGTTGATCGATACAGTCGATCCCGTTTTGTCTGGTGTGCCGGGCTGCTCCCTCGAGCAGGAGGAGGATGACGGCAGTGCTCTGAGCGAGGTTCTCACCCTGTTGGGTGATCAGATTCGAAAATTGGGCCGGAAATAGTTTGTTTTTAGTGTTTTGTGAATGGAGCTCCGTTGGCCGTTGTTCCCTGCTTGAAATTTCTAATTCGCGCTTCT
>PXNZ01000060.1:0-68441 GCA_003012085.1 Trichoderma brevicompactum
CCCCCCCCCTGTTCCGTATCTCAGAGTAGAGGAAAAGATAGATCTTCCGCGCTCGTATTCAGGCTTATGACTAGGATCGTAATTTCGCTTGATTAACATCTGCACTGGCATTGGTGTCTTGATGATCTTGCAGCCGTGCCCTCCAAGGTTCTCCTTAATATTTTTTTTCTAGGCCAAGATATGCATTATTCTGAGTAATCTTCCTCATCCAATGCCCAGGGGTGCATGGTATGTATAGTTGATCGTATGGTTACGCTTGTCGGAGACGGTCACAACGTGAGAGATGTAGAAAACGCTGGACGGATCCTGTGATGTGCATTATACACTCCTTCGCCGATGATATTGTCGATGGCGCCCTCGCTCGTTAGCAGTGGTGAATCGATTAGAAGGTTAGGCTTATTCTTTTAGGCTCTGTTAAATACCTTGTAAGGATGTTCGAGTATCGTCGAGCAAGAAGTTCTGAACACACGGCACATACAAGCGGTGACGCGACTTTCTGCACTGACAGCTCGGTTTGAGTCGTCGAAGAGGATGCCGGTTGATCATTGTAGTCTGGAAGATGATATAAACCCACTGATTGTATAGCTGTATGGACAATTGAGATGAAGTATCTCGATTGACAAGATGGGTAGCTGTAATCATAGCATTGACAGCCGCTATCCTATTTGCCCCCTCTCTTCTTCGACGTCGTCTCTGCCCGCTTCTGTGATGATCTTTCCATCTTGTCTCGGAACTGCATCGTCAAAATAGAAAATATGAGTGGCTCTTAGCTCTACTAGCCTTTATCCTATCTCTGAATCTTTCGTTTGTCACGTTCTCAGGCACTGCTATTCCGGGAGTGGATTTGTTTCAAGATACCTTCAACTTGGAGTCTGGATTCGCGTGCTCTTTGGTAGCCATCATTTCTTTCGTGGATTTCTCGACATTTCTCTGCGAAGTTCTTTAGATGTTAGGGCGGACTTCTGGTCGTATTATTTTCGATGAAAGGGTATCCTTCAGAGTCTATGAAGCTGGCCAGAGGAGCTTCCTCTTCTGGTCCCGTTGTCTGCATAGTGGGTAGTGGCAAGACTCCTGCTTTCGAGGGCGTAGATTCATTTGAAAATGAGAAAATATCCTTGAGCTACCTTGTTCTTTGCTAAATAATGAGTTCCTAGGTTCGAAGCATCTATGCGCGTTGCCTACTTCTGACGAAGCTGCGCAGATGCATGACGGATCACGTAGGGTGTAATTTCAATCGCGTCAGTACTGGAAGAGAAACCGACGTAAAAACGAAGTCTTGTATGATTGCGCGGCGCGTTGAGGTAGTTCGTAACCGTGGGATTTGTGACCTCCAACACAAATATCAGAGGGCACAAGGGAAGCGTTCTATGTGCGGACATTTTTCAAGTTAGCCTTTGATTCTTTCACCTTCATTCCAAAATCAGGAGAGTGACAACATAACGATGCGCACAAAATTTGCATACCTTGATGTTAGGAAGCCGGTAATTTGATTCGATCGTCATGCTGTGATGCTTATGAGGAAGGACAAAACCGAGAAAGCGGATGGTGATTCGAATTACATGATGGCAATATTGAATCCATTGTGGAAGGGAATGGATTCTTTGGCACTCTTTGTGATTGGAAATGATGTAAACCTTAGGATTGAGAATTTCTGAATTTGGTTGTTTGGGGCAAACCGAAATAGCTGATATGAAGTGTTCAGTGGCAGAACTAGACCAAGCACAAAGAGGCTGAACTAAACGAATAGTTTCAGTCACGTTGTGAACAACACTGGAACTTTGCAGAACAAAGCAAACAGCATCAGTAGAAACTCCAACGGATAGTGCTGTTAGGACAAAGCACTCTGTTCAGCTGGTGCACGCACGAGCTGCTGGGAGATGTAGGCCCAGAGTCAAATAAATCTTTATATGGCACAACGGGACACGCTAGGGGAGTACCGTGATGAGGATTCACGATTTGTAAAATACAGACAAGTGATATCAGGTTGCAGAGCAATCACAAATGATATGTCAGCTGTGAAATAGTTGGGGGAGTGCCTTAGAACACAGCCAGCCAGCAGTGATGGAGGAGCCTCCCCCCTGAGTTGCTCCTGGAAACAGTGCTTGGGGCATTTGGTGTGCTGTGAAGCCTCGAGGCACTTGCCAGCAGCTCCCACGTGCTCTCCTATTTGAAAACAACAACATACTGCAAACCAACCTTCCCCTCCTCCCTCCTCCCTTCTCCCTCACACGCTCTTCTCTCCCCACTAAACACACCATCAAACAGCATCTCGCTTTTCTCTACAAGCATCAAATCTAAAGTGCTTCTTGGAACCAGCACCAAAATCAAGCATCTCTGACAGATATTGTAATTTCTTCTTTGAAATTATCCTTTGACATCTCGACTCGTGTCGCTTGGTAAGTTTATCTGTGGTCTCTATTTCATTCCATGTTGCACAGCTTCGCACAAGTCCATCGATTGTTGAAATTATCCATCGTCAGAACCAATGAAAAAAGTTAATCCTGTCGTTTGTTTCCTCCTGTTTATTACTCTTGCCCTTGCTCTTCTTTGTCCTTCTTCATACTTCATACCACATCCCCGTGTCCCCTTGCCTATCCTTGAGGATAGCAACCTCCTCCATTTTCTTTCTGGACGGGAAGAAGACAAGAAGTATATTGCACACAGCACTCCACACACCGAGCGTCGTGGTGCTTAAAGTCGATGGTTTCTATCTTTATGAAATCTTGTCTCCTATCCACCTGCCATTAAAACGTCAAGATTTCATAGCCTCTTTGCTAGTCAATCGAGGGCTAGTCAGCAACATCAAGGAAGTTCAAAGTTCGTTCTGCTGAAACAATCACAAAATAGGCAAATGCTTTGGCCAGGCCATTGTTCCTGCAAGAGACCTGATAGAAAACATTGTTAAGTTGGATATTTGCAGCAGCGTTATAGCAACTACAATTACCCAAATCATGGATTCTGACGATGAAGATGCTACCAGTAGGTGTTCTAACATCTTATACAGCAAAACGAAAATTTACTGACATCTGTTATAGCACCTATCTCATATTACGGCATGTTAGAGTCCAGAAAGCGTCTTGAACGCGACGGATTTCACCCAAACGTGACTTCAAAGACGCCCACGCAAGTTGAGAAGGAAGTAATTGAACGTTTGAGGAAGCAAATAAATCGAAAATCGCGGCGGGAATTCTACGATTCTCAAAGAAGCCGACTTGCTCCAAGAAGGGCATGGAGGGGCTACGGCAGAGGTCGTGGCAAGGGTCGCGGCAAAGGTAATGGCAAAGGCCTAGGCGTTCTCACCATGGTACGTCTATTGAGTAATGATTGAGCTCAGGGGGAGAGTAGAACTGATGAAAGTACATAGGGCCCCTGGCTTTATACTGGGAACTTCAAGAATTCCGCCATTAGAAAGAAGACAAGAAATAGTCCAGTTACTGGTAGTCTTGTATCCGCACTGCAACATTGCTATATAGGACCGATGATCCTAGATAACGTCTTCAAGGATGGCCACAAGTCAGCAATGAACGTATCCAAAACTTCCAGCGAACTATTCAAGCTGGTAGGCCTCAATGTGGTAGGTCGCCGTCTTTGGCCCTCACTTAACTTGAATCTAACATGGGGGAAACAGAAACGTTGGGACTTCGCTGGGATGAAGTATATCGTCGATGCTCCATCTTCTGTTATGGTTGTCATGGTCCCCAAATACACGGTCGGAGACATACGCGAAGTCAGCGAAAGATACCCGTTCGAAGTACCTTCAGATGAATGGAAATATTTCCGTGCAATGCTGGAAGTGCAGGGCCACTTTGACTACTACAAAATGCGATCAATCGACATGGAGCAGCTCTACTTCGATTGGGCAAAATATTGGAGACCCAAGTGCCTCCGAGAAGATGGGCCCTTTTGGGTAACTGGAGACCACGAAGCAGATCCACAAACTCACGAGAAGGCTTTTGAGTGGTGGGGAGGAGATGAATATGCCATCAATGTGATGGGATCCCTTAAGCCACTTGGCGATATGTGGTCAGCCAATCAATTTGTCGGATCTGGTAACAAACCACATGTGATTTCTCTTAGCTTGGCTATGGAGGGCCTCTTAAAATTGGGTAAGTGTCCTGAACACCGCCTGAAGTATCTAGGAACATTCTCTTCTGACGTTTTAGGTAGTGTTTGAGCTATACGATTCCCGGGCTCATATTCGAGTGTTGCATTTGCATGATGTGCCGCTTCTTGATCGCCGGATGCTTGCCGTCATTCTCCGAGGACTGCCTCATGTTGTGATGGTGGGAGTTTACAACTGTCCACTTATCCATTTTGGCGATGTGATTCCTGTTCTGGATCTCATCCATGAGATCAACATTTCTCGGCGAAAGCGAGAGATGCCAGAAATCAAGGCCTTTGACTTCTTTCCCTTCTTTAATCAGGGAATGCCATATGCACATGAAAATGCGGCCACCTACGGTATCTCCTGGGGCTCAATACCGATGGATATAGCCCAGCGAGGTTTTTATGCCATTCTTCTCAAGGCCTTTATGAAATCGAAGGCTATGGACATTGATCTGCTCTTTTCGCCAGACCACGCATTCATGGAGTATCTGACCAAGGTTCCAAACACTCCACTGGGTGTTTTTGGTTTTCTAGATGCCATTTATCGCTACTTAGAGGTGAAGAGAGACGATGTAGATCGTGTCAACCTGAAACTGCGGGCGATCTACGACATCGTTAAACCCATTCGAATGGCCCTCGTGGAGAATTTGGCCAGCGATTGGCCAAAATACTACACGAAGGAGATGGCAAAATCATTGTTGTTCTGTTCCTCGTGTGGCTATGAGACATTCGAAGAATTTTTCCCAGCTAATTCAAAGAATCGCCTGCAACGGCACCGGCGAGTGTGTAGCGGATGCATTTTGCAGCGGTGTCTTGATCGTGAGATTGATCATTTCAAAGCACATAAAAAGCGATTGATCGACCTGGTATGTCCTGACTGGGACAGGGCTGCGTTCAATAAGGATGCACCGCTCTTTGAAGGCGGAGCAGAGCTGATCCATCTTGAATCTACTGAAACGGACCGCCCTTTGCCTCGTTTCCCTACCTTTGTCGTCGATGGTTTGGTTCGGATATCTCCCTATTACGAACCGTTGATGCGAGACAACAAGTTTCAATTCGACTCATTGGTTGGTCTACCCAGTCTTCGAGACGTCGCCGAACATCGACGCACTACGCATCGGTGGTGGAATATAGTTATTAAAGCCATTAGAGATGATGTCCTTTGTCGAGGTATCCAAGAACTCCGAAATCAATACCCTACGGACAATAAGAAAAAGGGCATTCCTGCATTTGGGCCGACCAGATTGGATGGTGGAGCGCCGGACCGTCAAGACGAGGCCCAGCCTGATAAGAGTGCTGATGGGAAGAAGGTATTCTACGACCAAAGGGGAGCATTGAATGCGGCGAATTGGATCACCAAAAAGCATTGGTGAATAGCTTATAACACTTTCTCTTTCTCTTTCTCTTTCTCTCTCTTTTTCTCCTTTTTACTTTAAGATTTTCCTTTCCTTTTCTCACACAAAACGAATATGAGACGAGCTATGACGAGACGAGCATATGAAAAAGGAATATGCGAATTTGCTAGATCGTTGGCTGATGGGGCAGAGGACATGGAGCTTTGAGCATTTATCGCCGAGGCACGGGATTTATGTATGAGTTATGTGTATGAGTTATTTGTATGAGTGATATGTATTAATACTGCTGCTACTAGATAAGTAGCCATAGCTCAGAACAGGTCTATTAAAATACTAGGTAGTCGTGTCCGCTCTTGGTGAGGCTACTGAAACATGTGGGTGAGGCTAATGCATTCAGCAGCAAGATGTCGATGATGTGCTCGCATTCATGAAGTCAAGGATAATGACGGATATGTTGTCATTATTTTTTCCCCCTTTCATACTAATATTTTCCCTACAATCCCCCGAAACTAGGAAACTGAAGGAGTGATTGTTGGGTGATGGTCCCCAGAAGCTCTCATTCCGCCCAGAACACGTGACCGAGAAACTGCAGATGCGACTTCGCAAACTCGTACCAAAAAAATGGCCCACGTCTTAGCCTCGACCAGCAAGGCAGCGCAATCAACTCATTGACAATGGCATCCTTGCTGCGCACTCTCTCATTGACTACAGGGCTTTTACGCTCTGCCAGTGCTGCCAAGCCTTTTGCGGCGGGCAGCTTTGCGACAGCACCAAGCCCGATTTCCGCTTGGATGGGATGGCTCGCCAAGCCCGCGATTGCAGGATCCTTGCAGCAGACGAGGGGCATGAAAGTTCACAGCTCGGTGAAGAAGAGGTGTGAGCACTGCAAGGTTGGTTGAATTGGACTATAATCTCTCTGCTCTTTGCGGCAGGGCCGGCTCATGGGAAGATTGGGAGATGGCTAATGCTCAAATTTGCAGGTTGTTCGACGAAAGGCTGGCAAGCGACACAACGGCTACCTGTACATCATTTGCAAGGCGAACCCTCGACACAAGCAGCGACAGAGCTAAGCAACTGATTTTTTCTTCTCTTCTTTGATGACGACGACGTGGGCATCCGGACAAGTGGGATTTCTGTACATTATTGGCGCATAACGGGCGACGAAGGGAGCGACGAACAAAAATCGAAGAGTCTAGCGAAGACGAAACTGATAGACGACATTACGGTAAAGGCTCTGAAGACAAAGAGGACATGACACGAATCTTGCGTGGGCTGATTCTGGAAGAGCTCTATTACGTGCTCGAACAATGACGGCTGACTAGATGACCTGGTGCCGTCACATATGTACAATTTATGTAGTGTTACATACCCCCGATATACCTCTCCATGCTTTCCCACTCTGTCTTGCCTGTTGATAAAAGATATCTTATGTGAGACTTGTTGCGAGGGATTCAAGTTAGTAGGAATAGCTGAGCAGCTGGCGCATTTGACGTACGATATCTGTAACATTCCGATGCCGCTCAAACTCGTCGCGGGCATATTTGCGGGATTCGGCCCTTGTCTGAGCATCAGCTATGCGCCTCGTGCCCCGCCAAATAGTCCGGTACAACGACAAAGCCCTTGACCTCTGTAGGAACTAGATTTTTTTTTCTTTAGCATCCCTTGAAAAAAAGGGTTCAAGAGGGTTGGAAGCCAACTGGTGGCTTATACTCGCACATACGTGATCGAGGCTTATCGTTGTCTTGAGCCGAGAGGCTGGCCGTTGGGTGGCATAGCCACGGCTGAGATACAGCAGGCGGATGCCGGGAATCATTAAGGATTATTCATTGGTCCCACATAGACCACGTTACAAGAAAAGAAATCTATTAATTTTTTTATGGATTTTTTTTTCGGGTGAGTAGATGGAGAAAGTTTGATGATATATCGAGAAAAGAATTTGAGCCGGCCAAACCTCGGGTAGTGTAGTTCTTGATGGCTTCCAATAGTTCAAGTACACCGACCTTTACGGCTTGATCTGAACTACGATTTTGGCGTTTTAATAATCGCTTGGTTTTTTCTAAATCTGTGTATAATTTTATGAGTTTTATTTTATAAAGCCGCAGAGGTCGCACAATCCAGTCTCAGTAAACGGTAATAATAACCAGTAGTTTCGGACAGCATCTTTCGCTTTGTAGCTGCAGACATACTTTTGGCATCTTCATATACTGCATGCTCGCTTGCCTTTTAATAAGAGTCCAAGTTTTTAATACGCGCAATGGTCGAGAAACAGAATATCGAAGCTGGAGAGAATCCCAAAAAGTCTCCAAAAGTCAGCTCAATTGCTACGGCCAACGGTAAATCAGATGAAGAGTTTCTCAGAGATTATTTAACACCAAGGTACAAACCCAGTGCCCTCCATAAGCTTCATTCTACAAGCCCTGTCCATAAGGCCATACAGAGGGGGTATCATTCTAAGTCGATAACATCAATGTCTTGCAGCCAAGAGTGGACAAAATGGACACATCCCATCACGCAACAAAGCTACTCATTAGCCTTTTTATCGTCCCATGATCTTAACAAGGACGACTTCAAATCTTGCTTCGACATTATTGAGTTTACCAGCGGGGCAGATTATAAAGGCTCGTCGGTGGGATGGCATCCTGCTATGAAAAAGAAGGAGATGAAGTCGCCGGATCTGCGCTACATACTTGTCAAAGATGATAGCGGCACGGTCAAGGGGTTTACATCGTTGATGCCTACGTTTGAGAACCACGAGCCTGTGCTGTACTGTTACGAAATACACCTATTACCGGAGCTTCAAGGGCAAGTGTTTTATTTTCTCCTCGTTTTTCACTTCCTGCCGTTATTCACAATACGTTTTTATGACAATCCCAAAGTGCAATCTACGAAAAACATTGGAAGCTAACTGTCGCATCCCCTGGTCACTAGATCCGGCCTCGGCAAACACCTCATGCAAAATCTCATAACCATAGCAGAAAACATACCCTCCACCAAAAAGGTCATGCTCACATGCTTTACAAGCAACGACAACGGCCTCAAATTCTACGAAAAAATTGGCTTCACCAAAGATGACTTTTCTCCCAGGGACAGGACGCTCAGAGGGGGGAAAGTTGTGCGCCCTGATTATGTGATTCTGAGTCGTGGGACTGCGCATGGTGGTTTAGAGGGGGCTGAGGATGGGGTGTTGGGGGACATGAATTAAACTAGGCGTGTAAAAATGAGGCATGGCGAGTCATGATGATATAGAACAGACTTGATGTAGATGAGATCAAAATGCATATACTAGTAGGCGCAAATCGTTGGTAAATCTCAAGGCCACGCAGAGAAACATTTTGTGAATTACCAATGCGAAACATGTGATGGAAAGAAGTGGAATTGATGAGAAAAAAATTTCACAGCATGGCTCGCGCAGATGTCATTCAGAATTTTGGCATGCCCCCAGGGAGCCGCCTCTCTTTATTAAATTTGTGAACTCATTATTCATGTCATCAAAAATGCCAAGCCTGCCTCTAAAATCATTGCTGGGAGGTCTTTTGTTTACTCGATAGCTTTCAAGCTTATCACCACATGCATCCTATACCCAAACTCCAAAAATCAGATACAACCCTTCCCTTTTTTCCCTCACTTTCTTTTTGTGTAAGCATCCCTATTCAGAATCCTTTCTCATCGAATCATTCCATCATGCGTAAAGCTTCTTCTCATACGACTCCATGTTCACATTGCCCTCCAACTGAGCGCTGGCGGTACGAAGCTCAAATCGCAGGACACCAGAGGCGGCACACTCGTGCAGCTCCTTCAGGCTGCGCATGCCACAGTCCTGCATAGAGTGCTTGAGGCCAGCGGCAAGGTAAGGGACGAACTTGGAAATCGACCTGGTTAATATGTTAGCTCCTGGATACGATCCTACTAAGAGGGGGATTTTGTTATTTTTCAAACTTACCCTCGGTGAGCCACAGCACCGGAAACACCCTGAGCGACCAAGACGCTGTCACCTTCAGAGAAGTAACGAGCAGTGCCGGCGTTGCTCTTCTGGCTATCCTTGCCACCACCGCCAGCCTTCTTGTCCTGCATGGCATCAATGCTGCCCATACCACGGTAGGCCTTGACCAGCTTTCCTTCGCGTGAGACGAAAGAAGTACCGGGAGACTCAGTGGTACCAGCCAACAGGCCACCCATCATGATGGTAGAAGCACCGAGAGCAAGGCCCTTGGCAATGTGACCAACGTTTTGGATACCACCGTCAGCGATGCAAGGAACGCCAAAGCGGGCGGCGAAGCTGCTGACGGCGTGGACGGCGGCAGCCTGAGGTCGGCCGACAGCCATGACCTCCTGTGTAATACAGGCTGAACCACTTCCCATACCGATTCGGAGACCATCAACGCCAGCGGCGATGAGGCTCGCAGCCTGCTCTCGGGTGACGACGTTTCCACCGATGACGTCCAAGTTGGGGAATTGACCCTTGATCCACTTGATCATCTCCACTTGATACATGCTGTTACCTTGCGAGCTGTCAAGGATGACAACGTCAAGGCCGGCATCAACAAGTTTCTGCAGACGAATCTTATCCTCTGGTCGAGTGCCAATGGCAGCAGCGCAGATGAGCTGCTTGCTATCGGGGAGCTTGGAAGCCAACGGGAAGTGCTGGTTCTTGGTCAAGTCGGAGCGGGAGATCATGGCTACCAGGTTGAAGTCCTTGTCAACAATGGGGAGCTTGCCCTTCTTGGACTGGGACAGGATTTTGTTTGCCTCGAGGAGGGTAACGCCAGCAGGGGCAGTGATGAGGTCAGTGACCATGACCTTGGAAACAGGTCCGTTAAGGGCATCCTCGAACTGGATGTCTCGGTTGGTAACAATACCGAGGAGCTTCGAGCCGATCTTTCCGTCCTCTGTATATCAACGTTAGTCAACAAGTCGCCAATGTGCGAATTTTTGGACGGCATTGGGAACAAGACATGTGCTGGTCATAGTAATGGTGGTCCTCAGGACAAAGGTCTTTTGGTGGAACGAAAGTTATAATTTAAAAGGTTTATAATCATGTAGCGCGGCAATGTAGTGAATGTGAGTTTAATGAAGTGAAAATTTTTCTTACCAGTAACTGGGAAACCACCGAAGCCCCATTTCTCCTTAAGAGCCTTGGCCTCACCAACAGTGGTGTCACGGCTGATAACAACAGGGTCCAGGATGAAGCCGTTCTCATAACGCTTCACCTTGCGGACCATGTCGGCCTGAGCATCTGGGGAGCAGTTGTGGTGAATAACACCCAAACCGCCCTGGAGGGCCATGTGAATAGCCATCTCGTGCTCAGTGACGGTATCCATGGGGGAGGACACGAAGGGAGTCTTGAGGGTGATGCGCTTGGTGATGGGGGAGTCGAGAGTAACCTCTGAGGCAGGGAAGCCAATGTAGCCAGGCAGGATGAGGAAGTCATTGTAGGTCAGACCGCCGTGCTTGGTCGTGTCCATAAGCTCTTGTCTGTCGAGTCCATCGCGAGTCTTGTACTCCTCTAGCACCTGAAGAGCAGTGGTGAAGTCGAGGACCTTGGCAGAACCGTTGGCGGCCATTTTTTCTTTTTTCCTGTTTGAAATATGAAAAGATGACCAACAGAGAGCGAGGTTGAAGGCGGAGAATCAATCAAATCTTGGATAACTTGATCGATTGTCTGGAGTTGATACGGCACTTCTTCCCGTAGGAAAGAAGAAGAAAAAAAATTCAAAGCGGGCCGTCCAAATTTTTTTTTCTCTTATGGATGCGCG
Source organism: Trichoderma brevicompactum (assembly GCA_003012085.1). Taxonomy (NCBI): domain Eukaryota; kingdom Fungi; phylum Ascomycota; class Sordariomycetes; order Hypocreales; family Hypocreaceae; genus Trichoderma; species Trichoderma brevicompactum. The sequence continues at coordinate 11,216 of PXNZ01000060.1, forward strand.
CCCACGCTACAGGGTCCGAACCGGTGCCAAAAGGAGGGGCACTGAACTTTAGTGCGGGGGCCGCAAAAATCAATTCGCTACCATGGTGCTGGTGTATAAGCAGCGCTATAACATATTCTTACCCTACAATTGCATATTGGCACGATGCCTATTACTCTTGATTATGCCTTGCTGTAGTTTCAAGAGTTTTGTGGGCACTAACAGCATAAGGTAGAGTTTGCTGATGGAGCCATTCGTAGTTCATGCAGAGTAGTAACCTCACCTTTTTGGGCGTGGCTTGAGGGAGATACGAGATCATACTCCTTTGTACTAAGTAGGCACCTACTCTGCGCCGCCGGAAACACTCAGAGGCCACTCCCCAAGGATATTTCCGCAGTGGGTGTGTTGGGACTCCAATGGCCTTCTTCCTCGACTATATCCAGATGCTCTTTAACCGACCCCACAGTTGACCGGATAAGTGGGCATGAACACGCCATTCCGATTGTATCCCTGGATGAAGTTATATGCAGCTTCTTCTTCCACTTCAATTTTGCTGTTAAAACAAGGTGGAATCAAAGGCGTTATGGTAGAAAGCACCTCCATTGTACTTGTACAAAATACAACAAGCTACAGAGCATTGCGGCTGTGTTGTTGGAACCCCTCTGTAGCGCCGTTGTCCCCGGTACCTGTACCCTCAGACCCTGTAAATTCGCCAAGCCACAAGCTGTTGATCCAACTGACAGGCAGTACGTCACTCTCGAGCTGTGACGGAGAATCCTCGGTACAGCCTGCATGCATATGCATACGCGGACTAGCGATTCTGGCAACGGAGAGATGGGGAAGCTGTATGAAGTACTGTGCGGCCTCGAGATCTAATTAGCTCTTTTTTCGAACTTGCAATCGAAAGCTGCGGGTTGACGTTGTGCCTTATGAGGCAGCGAAAAGCTGTATCGCTCGAGTCTGGTAGCTCGTGAGCTTGTGACAGCTAAACCACTGATTTTAGCTGGCCCCTCTTGATCTGCCGGTGCGATCGCAGGACTACCAAGACATATACGTCCTCTCCCCGACGCGCTGGATGCTGGACAATGTGATGGACGTTGCGACACAATGTCTGATCCCGAAGACGCATCTCCTGCCGGAGAGCGAGTGGCCGACTACGAGAGTTTGGACCCTGCCGTAGGAAACGAAGACGATGCCGATGTCCCGCAGCTCGAGCCGCAAGAGATATCAGAAGACCCAAGCTCTTTGAATGCGGAGGAGGGTGGGGAGGAAGAGAAACATGCTATAAATGCGAATCACCTAGAGGCACATGTTAAAAATGGAGATATTTCTGAAATCACGTCGGCGGATGCCAGCTCCATTGATGCGATCCCGCGGAGGGCAGACAGTCCTATTGAATCCGTCACCTCTGCACCCGGAGATTCTCCCTCGGCTCAGGTATGCGACTCTTTCTGTATGATTAGGGAAGCGGTCTGACAGGTGTAGGGCTCGCACATATCCTCCCCGAGCAGCAGTGTATTGCCGTCAGTTGCTTCCCGACCGGGCTTTAGCAGTCCGACGCCATCCTTCCGACCCTTCGATCGGCGCTTTCAATCCCGAATATCATCGTTTAACGCACTTAGCCCTCGTCCATCGTCTCCAGTATTTGCGCCAAACCATAGTCGTCATGCCTCCTATGGTTCTAATTTCCCGTCAGACCAACCCGATACTGACACGCCGTCGCCGCCGTGGGAAGTTGTGAGGTGGACAAGGCTGAAGAAGCTAAACAGCTATGCCTTCTCGGAATCGGGGAGACGTAATTTTGGGTCGCCTACGTGTCTTGCTGTGTCCGCTTCAATTATCTTGGGAACCTCTAAAGGCATAATATTAATGTTTGACTATAATCAAAACCTAAAAATTATCATCGGCCCTGGAACCAGAGGTATGTACGGGCGAGATATGCCAGCAAGCAAGGCTAATTCTGATAGCTATCGAATCCGGACCCATCACTGCTCTTGCCATATCGGCAGATCATACAACCATAGCCGGTGGCCATGCAAGCGGCAACATCTTCACCTGGGATACTACGCGGCCTTCACGGCCCTTCCTCACAATCCCACATCTAGATGAGTCTCAGGTGCAAAACAGAACCGTAGATGGCCATATGCCTGAAGCGTCAGTCATCCATCTAGGGTTTCTGGGGACTCGACATACGGCCCTTGTATCAGCAGATGACCACGGTATGGCCTTCTCGCATCTTGCCACCAGAGGCACTGGGCCATTGGGAAGAACAGTCAAGACTACACGGATATTGGGCCGATACCCCAATGCGCCCATGCTTCCGGGAAAAACGATAAAACCTAGCACTGTCCTTGCCTTTGCGCCACTGCCACTGGGAAATATTGAGCGTGCGACAGACAAGATGGGGCTAACAGCTATGCTGACCCCTTATTTACTTGTTATTGTTTCGACGACTCCAGTGGCGCAGACGCAACACAAGTCAGCTCGCCCTAAAGATGTTCCGGCTCATAGCGCGATGACGGGCTGTTTGGCTTGGTTTCCTGCTGTAAGCCTGAAGGTTGCAGACACTCACACAGGATCTACCATCTCGAGAGCGAAGCTGGCGTATTGTTGGTCTAACGTGCTTACAGTACTGGATGTTGATGAGATTCCTGGCGATGATAGTGATCAGCCGCCGTCATTGAGATTCAAAGCTCGCAGCAGGTGGAAATGTGAGGAGGCTATTGCCGCGGTGCAATGGCTCAGCCGCTCGGTGCTGACAGTCTTGACGATTTCCCAAAGACTGATCGTTCTAGAGGACAGGACTATGCGTATGACGGAAGCGTTTGATCTACTGGAGAGATACATCTATCACTCCGACCTTTTCTCCAGGCAGCTACACAGCCTCGTGGAAAATTTAGATGAAAATGATGTGTCTATGCATGGGGTTGTAGCCGATGCATTTTATATGAGCTTCAGGGCATACAAAGGGAGAATGTTTCTCCTAGGTTTCAATGATGTGTCTATAGGGGCGTTGTCAAATTGGGCAGATCGACTGATTGCTACAATGGAGCACGGTGACTACATAGGAGCCATTCAACTCGCTACCTCGTACTACACTGGTGACGCCAATAAACTGACGGTTGGACTCCCTGACGACACTGATTTGAGGCATAGCATGGTTCGCGACAAGATAATGGAGATCACCAGTGCCTCTCTGAAGTATGCATTTGCGCAGAGACAAAAGAGCAAGACGTCTGTTGATGATGACCACTTGAAGCAGCTTGCCGAAACTTGCTTTGTGGCTTGCCAAAATATTGATAATATTGACTATCTGTTTGAGGAGCTTTATGAATGGTATAGTGATGCTGACGTTGAAGGCATATTTCTCGAAACCCTGGAGCCTTTTATCCTGGACCAGACTATCAAGGTTGTTCCGCCCACAGTCGTTAAGGATATGGTCAGCTATTATGTCACCAAAGGATGGGAGAGCAGGCTGGAGGAGATGATCTGTCACATGGAGACTGCGACTCTGGACTTGGACCAGCTCACCATTCTCTGCAAGCAGCATAATCTGTATGATGCGCTTACCTACGTCTGGAATCAGGCTCTGCAGGATTACATTACTCCAATGATCGACTTGCTCAGTCTACTAGTCCCGTTGATGTCAAACGGGGATTTTATGGCTGGTAATACGAGCGATGATTATTACGGTGTCAATGCGGTCAAAATATTCCCCTATCTCTCTTACACCCTCACAGGGCGAATCTACCCAAGCGGCGAAATTATGGACGAAGAGACGGCTGGTAGGGCCAAGGCGGAGATTTATTGGTTTTACTTTTCCGGAAAGACTATTTCATGGCCCAAAGGCAGCGGCAGAGAGTTTCTCACCAGAGCCGATGGAGAATCAGAACCGGCGTTTCCTTACCTGAGGATGATTCTCAAATTTGATGCCCCAAGCTTCCTCAGCGCTCTGAATGAAGCGTTTGAAGATTCTTTCCTGAATGATTCCTCTGATAAACAGCCCAACGGCAGCAGCTTCAAATCGGATATACCCGAAGAACAGATTTTTGGCCAGACAATTAACCGACAATATGTCTTGTCCATCTTGCTCGATGTAATGAACCCATCGGATTTTGCACCAGCAGATACAATATACCTCGACATGTTCATCGCGCGAAACCTTCCCAAATTTCCACAATATCTGCTTTTCTCTGGCACAACCCTGTCAAAAGTACTCACGGGGCTTTGCAATTACCCTGGCCCCGATCTTGCCGAGGACGCGCAGCTGAGTGCTGAATACCTGCTATCGGTTTACCATCCTTCAGACATGGCTGCGCTGATGCCGCTGTTTAAGCAGGCAGGCTTCTATCGGATCCTGAAGCGAATATACAAAGTCGACAAGCAGTATGGAAAGCTTGTGCAAACTTATTTTGAGGATCCAGAAGATCAAGACTTGGTATTTGACTGCATTGCAGAATGCCTGCGCCCTCATAGTGAACTGAACCAACGACAGCAACAAGAAGTCTTGACTGTTGTCGAAAACCATGCAAGAGATTTACTTGAACTCAGCCCGGAACGCTCGGCCTCGACTCTAGCTTTACAGAAGACAGAGCTGCACCAGCACATTCTCAATTCCGCCGACGATGCTCCTGAATTACAGCATGCGTATTTAAAAACATTGCTGGAACCAGAAGACCCGTTGGTGGATGAGCAGCCAACGCCTGAGCGGCATCTCATTGAACGCTACGTTCAGCTAATGTGCAGGTTCGACTCACAGCACGTGTCAGACTACATCGGGCTTGTCCAGTCGGTCGATCTTCAATTGGATAACCTATTACCTGTCATGGAAGAAACGGGCGTCGTGGATGCCGCTGTGGTACTCATGGCCCACGCAGGTCAAGTAACCGAGGCTATGGATCGACTGGTCCGACACTTGGGCACGCTCGAATCAGCCATGGAAGGCCTGTTGCGCTCATCTAGCACGAGAGATGGGGAAGATGACAGTTCTCTGTCGCTGCAACCATCAGCTGAAGCTCTTCTCGAAAGCCTGCAGAAATATGTCTACGTGGGCATCTGGCTGTGCCAGGAACAGACAAAATCAACGAGGAGAGTTAGTGTGGTGTCTAAGAACAAGACTGCTCAAGAGAACCTGTCGACAGACGAAGCTCTCTGGTTGAGCCTCATTGGCGCTTGCGTGCAGGTGACTCAAAAATTGTCCCCAACTATACAGGCCGTTGCCAATGAGGATGCGCTCGATGAGGAGAAGCTTTTGGCAAAGCTACGGTCGCTTGTGCAGCATACATTTACTTCGCTTCTCGTCTCCACATCAAGTCAAGCATCGAATCAAGCAAATGGCCAGCTAGGCCCCAACGTTTTATCAAATGCAGGATCCAATCTCTCGTTTTTGCGGATATTGAGAGCATTCCTCGCCAGAGCAGCGGCATCATCTCCAAGTCTAGCAGATCTTCGCAGCGTGCTCGCGTCCATATTCTCAGCTTATGCGTATGAGGAGTCCATTCTCCGTCTGTCGAATCGCCTCTTGGAAAGGAGCTTGTTTACAAACGTCAACACATCTGTGGAACTCAGACAGCGTGGATGGAGGCCACGGGGTTCTACTTGTGAAGCCTGCGGCAAAAGGGTCTGGGGTCCAGGTCTCGCCGGCGCTACAGTCTTTGAGGCTTGGGAAGACAAGCAAGCAGCTGAAGATGTGGCTAGAAAACAGAGACAAACACAAGTCGCGGAACGAGCCAAGGGACATGCAAGAATATCGGACCGTAGGAGCAAGGGGAAAAGCTTGGACATGCGGCCTTCGAGCATGCTTCTTGAGCAAGACGCCGGAAAGTTCAACAAGGACCAGGTGCTAGGGCCACTAGTCGTGCTGGCCTGCCGGCATATTTATCATCAGACTTGCTTAGATGCGTTACAGGAGAAGCAAGAAAATGGCGTCTTGCCTAGGGATCTGGATTATAAGTGTCCGATTGATGGATGAAATAATACGATTGAAATACTGCTGTGAAATGGGTGGAGATGATGACATGTCTACTATGTGTACATACCAGCGAGCAAAGCAATCAGCGAGTTGTGTCTTGTTGATCATGGCGAATTGAGAAGACGGCCATTGGTGTTTTGGAATAGGAATAGACAAGAACCACGAATATCATGAATTAATGTATAACCCTCGCAAAGCTGTGCCTGTCAATTGGAGCTTTATAATATTAGCTGGTGATGAGGCTGCGGCTGGCTGCATTAGCTCTGTGTAGCGCCGCGATCAACTGTGGCGGGGGGCTTTCCCGTATCCCGGAACCCGCACTCCGTCCCTGCTACCGCGACTCTCCCAATTCCAACCTTCCAAACCGAGCTTCCGCGGCGTCGTTAAGCTGCAGATATTTCGCCATGTCTGGCACAGACGAAGAAGGATTTGATGATGAGTACATCTCAGACAGTCAATCGTCAGGCTCTTCCGACCGGGAATCACCACCACCGCCGCCTTTGTCGCAGAACTACTTTGCGCCTCCATTTTACGGTCGACCACCGACACCTCTGCCTCCATCACCATCCCTCACTTCCCTCCTACGACCTTCGCGTCCGACAACTCCGGATGTTTCAGACGATGATATCGCCCCTATCCCCCGCACGGCGCCCAAGGTGCCGACGTACGAGTACTACGGCTTTGTGCTATATCTCTTCAGCAGCCTGATATTCCTCATGTACCTCCTCTGGAGCTACCTCCCGTCGCCGTTCTTGCATGCGCTGGGTATATACTACTATCCGGATCGCTGGTGGGCGCTGGCTGTTCCCGCGTTCCTGGTGATGACTCTCTGCTACATATACGTGGCATTGGCGTCGTACAACCTGGAGATCCTGACGGTGCCCATGACGAGCGTGGAAACGATTGTGGACGGGGCCGGGAAGTTGGCGGTGATTGATTCCAAAGGGAGGCTGAAGGGGAGCAACAAGCGGGAGAGGAAGTGCGAGAGCAACGGGAAGCTGAGGTGGAGGGAGATTTGGAATGAGGGAACTGATGCAGTGCTGGATATTCCGTTGGCAGGGGTTTGCGAGGTGTTGTATGGGGAGGGGAGGGACATGTCTGATAGCGATGAGGGGATATGAAGAGAGAGGAGGAGAGGGAGCGGGATTCTTTTCACATGATTTGGGATTAATATTTGGTTATTATGGCGTTTTTTTTTTGGGCAGAAGGGCAGCTCTGGGATTGGGATCTCCATGGATGGCTGGATGCGGCGCCAGCATGAGCGTTGACTTAGTACATGATTTTAGAAGAGAGTTTCATGGTATACTTGAAAAAAAAAGAGAGAATAGTGAATGACGACATTGACACGCGCATTTCAATAAAATGGCCGTCTCTATTTCAAAGTTCAAATTACTCATGGATGTAGACAAATAGCATTGGCGTGTCCATATGAAGCCTCACCTATAAACTGGCGCCCAAGAGGTTTAGCGCCAAGGGTCCGTTGGGTGGCTCACCCCACTACAGCCTTGCAGCAAAAAAAGTTGCACGGCTGAGCTACAAAATTTCCACATACAAATCAGCACTTGCCAAAATTTCATCTCTTTTGGGTATATCAAGGCGCAACCCACGACAATCTTGTGGCGCCTCTCCCAGAATGGATATCCTAAAAGTGCTGTCGCGCGGTACGAAGAAGAGCGCAAAAACCTCGCTGTCGGGTGGCAGCGCCGTGGGTAAACTCCCGTCATCGGGGACAAAGACCAACCCGCAGCTCTTCCACGATGAAGTCCGCGGCCACAAGAGGAAACGCGATGTTGAAGAGCCCGAGAACAAGAACCCCGAGGCGCTCCCGGAAGTCGACTTCTTTGCGCCGAAAGATGTTGCCGAATCAAAACCTGCAAAGGCCGAGTCGAACAAGGGCAAACGAGCCGCCAGTCCAGTGGTTGAAGCTGCAAAGTTGCTGAGCGCCGATGAGTGTCGCCAATTGCTACGATCGCATCGATTAAAGGTTACGCTACTGTACAAACGAGAGGAGAAACATAAAGTTAAAAAGTCTAAGAAGAAGAAGGCCGTCGTCGAGGTCAAGAAAGACAAGAAGCCACAGCTGTTTCCGCAGCCATTGGAGTCGTTCGGTCAGCTGCGAAGCACATACAATCTGTCGCGTAGGGTGGCTGAGAATCTTTCATATCAAGGCTACCGCATGCCGACAGAGGTTCAGATGGGCAGTATGCCTCTGTTGATTCGACCAGAAGTGGCCTTGAAGGGAGAGGAGGGACTGGAGAGAGGTGTGGATTTGCTGGCTGTGGCGCCGACTGGAAGTGGAAAGACAATCAGTTTTCTTGTTCCGACTATCAATAATATCATGAGGAGGAGAGCACAGGAGAAGCTGCATGGCGTTCATGAGCTCGAAGCCATCGTTATCGTGCCAACTCGAGAGCTTGCCTATCAGACTGTCAATGTTGGAAATCAGCTGGTGAAAGGAACCGGAATCAGAGTAGTTGGTATGCGCAAGGGTATGGTTCTTGCCGCTGAGAGCCAAGATATTGGAGAGGATAGCTCAGATGAAGAGGAAGAAAAGGCAGAGGAGTCCGACGGTGATGACGAAGAAGAGGAAGAAAATGACGGAAAGCCAAAAGTCGTATCAAAAGTTGATATTTTGATTACGACGCCTCTTCTATTGCTCAACTTCTTAACATCTGGGTCATCAAGTACCCAAAAGGTCTTGCCAACTGTCCGCGACCTGATATTGGATGAAGCCGACGTGCTCCTCGACCCCTTGTTTCGGGAACAAACTCTTGGCATCTGGACGGCGTGCAGCAATTCAGATCTGAGACTCTCGTTCTGGTCTGCAACGATGGGTTCTAATATCGAGACTCTGGTTACTGAAAGACTAACCTCACGAGCGGAGTCTCTGGGAATTCCTCAGAGGCCACTGGTTCGGTTGGTCGTCGGCTTGAAGGATACGGCTGTACCAAACATTGTTCACAGACTCATTTACACTGCGAGTGAGCAAGGAAAGCTCCTTGCTCTACGGCAACTCTTACGACCTACCTCAAGCATCGATTCAGGACCACCATTGCGACCACCTTTCCTCGTATTTACGCAAACTATTGATAGAGCTACTGCCTTGCAAGAGGAGCTCAAGTATGATATTCCTCTCGAGGCAGGCGGATCATCTAGGATTGCTGCCCTGCACAGTGGTCTTCCTGATGCGGCTCGAGCGGCCATCATGCGAAAGTTTCGGGCTGGAGAGATTTGGGTCCTTATTACGACTGATGTTCTGGCTCGAGGAGTTGACTTTGCCGGCGTCAATGGAGTCTTGAACTACGATGTTCCTGGCTCGAGTGCGGCCTACGTCCACCGTGCCGGACGAACAGGGCGAGCTGGCCGGGAGGGTGGCATAGCAGTCACCTTTTATACCAAGGAGGACATTCCCTTTGTTAAAACTGTGGCCAATGTCATCGCTGAGAGTGAAAAGCAAGCCGGAAAGACAGGAGAGGAAGCTGGGGTACAAAAATGGCTGCTTGATGCTCTACCGAATGTGGGCAAGGACGATAGGAAGAAACTCAAAGAAAGGGGTGTCGAGTCGAGGAGAAGTGGAAGCAAAGCTAAGATTACGTCCAAGAGCGGATACGAGCGTCGCAAGGAACATAACAGGAAGGGTGCTATCGAAGGAAGTAAGAAGAGGAAGATGGAGGTTGACGACGATGACGATGCTGGTAACGGAAAGGGAGATGGCGAATGGGGCGGGTTTGATGACTAGTTTCACCACGATATCCAATATCTGCAGATTAGAAATGAATATAGAAACGTTGTACGGCTCTATGGTATGTCTCATATCACAATTAATGTCCGATTCGGAGCTATGCGGTGAAACAATGTAACCTGCTGTTCCGGATGCCATGCATCTCGCTTCAGTAGATTTTGTTCACACTCCCACTTCGTATCGAATTGTGCTGCCTTAATACAATAATGTACCGGTTCAGCAGTAGATGAGGGAGGCAACTGGTTCTGTGGCCTCGTCAACCACATCTTGTACGAAGGCATCATCGGCAAAGGAAGCTTCAAAGCCGTGACAGATATGGGCCAAAATGGTGAGCAACTTCAACGGCGACATGTCAACCCTTTGGGCTCTCAATGGCCGCATTCCACAGACCGCTCAGTATAGCAGCTGTAGTTGCTGGATGACAGGCTGCGGCGAGGCTGATATCTTCGAGGTGCTTGCTCCGGGAGGTACTAAGTGTAAGGGTACGTTTCATCTGGCTAGCGGAGCCGGTAGCTCTGATTACTTTGAGCGCCCAACAAACACCCATGTCAAAGTCGCTATGGTGTTTGATGAGAAGACCGCGAGTGTTTCCATCAAGCAGTTGCCAGATGACACGGATTTTTCTGAGGGACTAGATGCGGAGACGGTGAAGAGCTGGATCAACGGGGGCGAGAGCCAGGATAGTAGCATATTCCAAGTTTCATAAAGGGAGACCGTGCATGGGAGATGGCCAAACAAAATCCCATACAGATATTTGGATACAGTCCAACTTGAAAGCTCTGAGTTCTGTGAATAACCATTTGGAAAGAACGAGAACACGCATTCAAATATGAAAATGAAGTTTGTAACTCTTATCTTGTTATACATAAGCCGTAGTGAAGACATATCTTTACATAGGCAAGTTATACTCATACATGTATCTATACAAACCACCCATTCCTAGTCTATTCATGGGAATCATAGCATCTATTTCTCATTACCTTTGTCGTCAGCTGATAATCCGACCACATTTCGTAACGTGCCGAAGCTTAAACAGTCACTGATGCGGTTGGCACCTGAAAAGAGCATCACAAGACGCTCGACACCGCACCCCCAGCCGCCAGTTGGAGGAAGACCATAGTCGAGAGCTTTTACGTAGCTTTGATCAAGGGGGGAAGCTTCCCATTCATCTTCTTCAACTGGCTCTGCGTCATTATCCAAAGCTGGCGTCTCTGCGAATCCCACGGTGCCGTCAGGTTTGTTTACAAGACTGCGGTGGACAACTAGTTTCCTCTTCTGCTCCTCTGGGTTGTTTTCTTCTTCATACATGTTGGCGAGCTCTCGACCGCCGATGAAGAGCTCCGCGCGAGCGGAAACCAGTTGATAGGTCTTTGGGCAAAGGAAGCTCTTCGCTAGAGGAGACATACACGCGGGGTGATGCGTGATGAAGATTGGCTCCGTAAAGGACATGGGTTCCAGATAAGTCGCAGCGAGCCGATCAAGCAGCTTTGGTAAAGATGTCGGTACCTCTCCGGGAACCTCGACCCCCGAAATCTTCAGAACCGCGAGAAGTTCGGGAAGAGCGCCGTCTTCCGCGGTCAGCTTTGGGAAGCGAACCCCAATAGCTTCCTCTAAAGCGGGGATAAACTCCACTTGCTTGAAGGGCCGGGCAAACCGGCTGAGGTCGATAGAGGGCAAAGTGGTAAGCTGTGTGGATATCAACTCTTGAGAGTGCTTTGCAAGGCTGTATATCAACTCTTCAGTCTCCTTGATGAGATCGGGTAGGTTGGTATAAGCACTGTAGAATTCACACATTGTAAATTCGGGATTATGAGTGGCATCAACACCTTCATTTCGGAAGGCAGGGCCCATCTCAAAGACCTTATCTACGCCTCCAACGACAAGACGCTTTAGCCACAGCTCGGGTGCAATCCTGAGTGCAAGATCCTTGCCCCGAAACTCGGTGGCTCGGGTTACAAAGGGCCGCGCAACCGCACCGCCAGCATTCTCAGCAAGAATTGGTGTCTGGAACTCAAGGAACCGCTTAGAGTGAAAGTGGTCCCGAATTTGCTTCATGATTTCGGCCCTGAGTCTCAGGACATCAACGACATCTCGATTCACCAGCATGTCGACGTGGCGCTCTTGCATTTTTGTCTTGGGATCTGTGAGTTTCTCTGGAACCTGCTCCATGGATGGGGAGAGGAGCTCAGGTAACTCCTGAGCCTCCAGTGAGAGCTGCCCCGTATTTGTCCGGGCGGCAATGCCAGTGACCGCTACCAACCAGTTAGCCTCTGAAGAGGTAGAAGGAGCGCAATAGGCTTACATATATGGTCTCCAACTTGAATCAGGTTCTTAAGAAGGCGAAATTTATGAACGCGGGACTGTTGCTCTGCAGCAACTTTGCTCTTGTTGATCATTATCTGAACCTTTTGAAATTCGTTGGTAATGTCGAGGAAAATGAGAGAGTTTCCAACGACGCGCTTCGATCGAATTCGCCCGGACAAAGTGACGGGCTCGCTCGAAAGTTCATCTTGAGATTCTTGAAGAAACTCGGGGACGCTCTTCCTAATAGAAGACGATCCTAGTCGAGGATAGGCCTCAGGATATAGTGGATCCTCGCTCTTCTGATCCTCTTGGAGCTCCTTCTGTCGATGCCTCTTGAATGGCGAGACATCGTCCTGCTCGTCCTGCTCCTCCGCGAACCTCGAGGATTCGTTAATCCGAATACCAGGGTTGGTGGACAGGGCTCGGCCTGATTGTCTGCTTGGAGCCTCAAGGCGCAACGGAGTTGACGCCCATCTCCATGGTGCAGTTATTAGTGCAGCTCTCGGACTGTAAAGCCTCGAGCTACCATTCACCGCAGCAGACTGGCGCACCAGTCTTATGCAGCTGGCGGACCTCATCTCTTCTGACCAGCACAAGTTAGCTTCTGCTATTCCATAGCGAAGATTGTGTTACAAAATGCGGTGGTTATTTGTAAGGATCAGGAAATGCAAAGTTCTTATCTCCAACAGCAGAGCTGTTTCAATCGCAGCGGTTCTGAAGCGAGATTGCGGATTCATCATGATGACAATTGAGAAAACAGAGCCTGAAGAAACACTTACAAACATAGCGACGGCACTGAAACATATGCCTCAGGTGCAAGCAATGCAGCTGCACATCCATAGATCTGGATGCTGGATGCTTTGGAAGATGGAAATTTGTGCCTCATGCGGACAGTGTGGATTTTTTTTTTTTTTTCCTTTTTCAATGCACCGACGCCTCCCCCGTAATTGGAGACACCCCGCCAAATGCATGCAGCTCACTGGCTGGCCTCTTGGCTCGACTCAACACCAACTTGGCCAGGCTGAAATTTATTCCGACGCGCCATTCCTCTGGTACCTTCAACCCATTCATTGCTCCCTGCTTACGAGCGCGCCATCTCCAAGCAGACTGAAATTGGAGCTTCTTGCGCGATCTCAACGAATTGGCCCGTCAACAGCTGCTGCGTCACCACGAGCAACGCAATCATGGCCCAGCAACCTTTGCCCACGTCGGCTCAGCCAACCGATATCTACGGTGGAGGTGCGTTTGTCACTGCTCGAGCAGGGCGAATTGACGTGCTGCATGCAGGCTGGAATCAAGTAAGCTAACGTGAAGCGATAGATGAGGTCTCTGCCCTCGTTCTAGACCCCGGCTACTGCAATACGCGAGCAGGTTTCGCCGGCGAAGATGTCCCCAAATCAATCCTGCCGTCGTTCTATGGCCACATCACCAGCGACCCCCCTCGAGATCTGTTTGGCGATGAGTGCATCATCCCGCGCGGCGACTTCGAGGTCCGCAATTATATGAATAAGGATAGCGTCGTGGAGGATTGGGATGTAGCAGCTAAGATGTGGGAATTCGTGCTGGTTAAGCGCCTGCAGCCCGAGCGACAGACACCTCCTTCTAAGAATGGGTTGAACGATGACGTGAAAGAGCAGGACGGCGAAGGGGATGTCGCAATGGAAGAAATTGAGGCCCAGGAGAAACCTCTGGAGGAATTCCCTTTGTTGATGACTGAAGCTCCCTGGAACTCGCCCAAGGCGCGTGAAAAGGCTATCGAGCTGAGTATGGAGAGCTGGGGAACCCCCGCCTTCTGGTTGAGCCGGACGCCTGTTCTATCCGCTTTCGCTGCTGGCAAGGCTACTGCCCTTGTTATCGACGTTGGTGGTGCAAATACCTCCGTTACAGCCATCCACGACGGCATGGTTCTCAAGAGATCTATCCAACGATCGCCCGCGGGTGGTCTATGGCTGTCTTCGCAAATCCGCAACATGTGGGAAACTTCCGACCCCAAAGTTGACCTGATCCCGACATTTATGGTCGAGAACAAGACTCCTGTGGATGCCCTTGCTCCCGCTCAAGCGCGACTACGCGAGTTTCCCTTCAAGATCCACGACTCTTTCCGAGCGTTCGAAGAAGAGCGGTTATTGACTGAGTATAAAGAGTCCGTTGTCGAGGTTTGGCGTGGCCCTGGAAGATATGGCGCTGCTGGAAATGAGGAGTACATCAAATCGCAGCCTGGCCGTGTATTTGAGATGCCTGATGGCTACAACCAGATGTGGCGTGAGCAGCGATTTAAAGTGGCCGAGGGAATGTGGGATGAGAATGCCGGATACCCCGTTCCCGAGTCGGAGCGTCTCACCAAGGCTCAGACCATTCCTGAACTTATCCGCTCTGCTCTCAATGCTATTGACGTTGATCTTCGGGGCAACCTTCTCGCCAACGTTGTCGTCACTGGTAGCACAAGTTTGATCAACGGTTTCAACGACCGACTGAACAACGAGCTGACGGCGATGTATCCTGGACTGAAGATCAAGATTCACGCGGCAGGCTTGTCGAGCGAGCGTAGATTCGGTGCTTGGATCGGTGGCAGTATTCTGGCCAGTCTTGGCACTTTCCATCAAATGTGGATATCCAAGAAGGAGTACGAGGAGAACGGAGCTGGTATCGTTGAGAAGCGATGCAAATAGAGAACAAAATTCCTTTTTGGGGTATGTTTCTGGTGGAGGGTTTAATGGCGTACGGAGTTAGAAGAGAGATATTAATGCTATGTATCAATTCTGAGGGCAGGAGGACACTGCGACTAAGACTTGACCCGAGATCAGAGGCATACGTAGATTTAATGAAGCTATTTGATTCAACGTTTAAGCTTGTAATAGAGCATCGACGTCTATGTGAGAGAGCGCGTATCAAATTAACCAGCAAAGCTGACCTTGACCTCAACCTCGTCCAGCAACCCAGGCTCCAGCTTCATGTCCTTCCAAGCTTTCTCGATATCTACTTCGAGCACATGGTGATCTGCTGCTGAGACGCGCACGGTCTCTACTGGGACGGCCTGATCCTGAAGAGTAACGATGAAGTCTTCCTTGAGGGTCATATCAGGCAATGCAGAAATGTAAACGCCTGAGAAAATACAGAAGTCCACTGTTAGCGGATGTGACTTGACACAGAAAATTCTTCTTCTTCCAACTTACCGAAAACTCCCAAAGCCTTCAACTTGACAACCACTGACCCTCTTCCGTTCTCTTTCATATTGATACTGCTATTCACAATGGCCACACCTCCAGTCATCTTGCTAATCAGCCCAAGATTCGCCACCCATATATCCCCATGCTTCCGGCCCGTAAGAGATACAGCTTGGAACGCCGTGAAGATGTCGTAGCCTCGCACATCTAAAGATCCGATAATGAGCGATGTTGGACTGTCACGTTTTATCGGTGCTGAGGTCTTTCCTGTAACGTGAGCTCGGACGACATAGTGTAGGGATGGAACGGTGCCTGGAAAGCAGGAAAGGGGTATGAGCTCGGTAAGGGGACGTGCTGAGATGTTGAATATGGCCACCATGGATGTGCCAGTCTCTGATGCCCCTATTTCAATGTTAGCGCAACCAGTGAAGCCAGTTCAGATACGTCCGCCTACCATGATAGCTGCCAACTTTGAGAAGCAAGTCATCGTCATAACCTATATACGGATAGATGGCCTTTCCTAACACACTTGGCCTAAAGATGACGGTTTTGCCCTTGGGAGTCACGCCTGTCATCTGTCCTATCAAATCAATATTGTGCTCTCCAGGGACGTCTGTGATGTAAATCGGTCCGCCGCTGACACATCTCGCCGCAGCATGGAACCCAGAATAATCATGAACCGTCTGGAACATATCCCAATCAGGAAGAACATTCAAGTACTCCATGAAGATGCTATTGTATGCATTTGTCCATACATGCCAAGGATGCGACGAGGGAATCTGAGGGAAGAAGTCATCCGAATTGCGAACGAGCAAGGCTGGCCGATTTGGCAGCATCTGAGAGTTAAAGAGTGCTTGTGGGATCTGTGACATGCATGATATGGCCTTGACGCTAAAATATCGAAGAGATGTGAGATTCCACGCGTTGAGGTATGTGTTGATGAGCTCGCGTCTGACGGAAGCACTGAGCCACATATCGACCATGAACTGCGCATCCGTCTTGACTCCATCAACGCCAGCATCGGAAAGGAACTTATAAAAATCTTCATAGAATTGAGAAACGTCGTCCTTGGCGATTACTGTCATTTTACCTCCAAGAGGTAGATTACGACGCTTAGCCTCCTCGCGAACGACTTCGATGGTCTTGTATTTCTTGGCCAGCTTCCCATCAGGAGAAATACCACCCCAGTATCCTAACAGTGCATGCCACACCGCAATGTGTTGGATATTTGGACTTCTTTCACGGATTTTTGTGATGGCTGCCTTCAGCCCATTCGGAAATGCTTCTGGCTCTGCCTCAAACTCTACCCATCCATATTGAAACTGGCTGGGGCCTTGATAATCAATTGACTGCCAGTTATCGTCGATAATAAGAGAGGTGATATTTATGTTGTGCTTTTCCAGCTTGTCAATTGCGTCGAGGATCTTCTGTTCTGTTAGTCTTTGGCCAAGCGCATTCCATGTGCCTAGCGAGTTATCAGCAAATGGTACTTGCATAGAGCACATCGGTTGGATATACTAACAAAAGCCAAGTCCATCGTACCAATTCTCAAGCCACTCTGGTCGAACCGCATCAGAAAGAGCCTTTAGCTCGTGCTCCAGGGCTTGGTTTGTGCTCCGTGCCTTCATAACGAGCGATCTTGCATGGTACATCACAGCGGCAACAGATCTTTCAAAGTCATTTCCTTCGGATACGAGAATAACAACCTTCTCATCGGAGGTTGAGTCATTCCGCACATTTACTGACACAGCGCCACCAGAGGTGTTTCGGAAAACAGGTACTGAATCGTTCAAACCTGAGACAGCCAATAGAACCATATTTCTGCCTTCTGGGCTTTGAAAAGCCAACATAATGGCATCCTTATCAAGCAAGAAGTGTGATTTTCCATGACGTGGCGCTAACCAAGGAGACCAGAGCCGAACCACCGCGAACCATCTGACTCTTTCCCATTAGATCAAGCTTCAACACCTAGCAAAACGGTATAGGATAATTGAGCATAAGGAATACGGAAGGTAAAGAAAAAAAAACCTGCGTAAATACTGACCTTAAGAAAGAACCCCAAGGGGTCCCGATTTGAATATCGGTGAATGAAGACAAGTCGTTCTCTCCAGGAGGCACCGCAGTTTCAAGAGACCATAATTGGGTTTTCGGCGCTTGGCTCATACGAGATGTGACTTTCCATTCTGTATTAAGTCCAGGTATAAGGTTGTTTAAATCATCAGACTCCGAGGGAGCTGGAAGCAGCACAATATGGCCATCCTCTAACCCCTGCTCGTCACGGATCCATCTCCAGGGCTCATCAGTACCGTGACGGAATTTAATAGTAAACCGTAAAGCACCTTTAAAGGATAGTTTTGTTGTGAAGTATATCCTGGAGACGACTTCTGATTCAGCATGGAGAGCTTGCGGTTCCTCGCTGCTCTTTATCCGAGGCACTTCAGCCTCAGTCCAGTCCTCACCGTCAATTGAATGCCATAGAGCAACCTCCCAGCTCTCACCAGCTCGAAATTTTGGTATCTCCAACAGAGCAGTGAATGGAACACCTTCAGGGCTCTCGACTGGTGTTACTTGGCTCAAGGGAGGGTAGCTTTGGAGCACAACTTTCATGCTTTCAGTCACAGGGGCTGGTTCAGGCTTTTGCTTTGGTATATAAAGAGTTTTAAAATCGTTTGCAAAGTCATATGTTTCAGGCGCCATTGAAATCTTTTGTGTGAACAACAGATGGATGGTCAATTATTTGCGTTGAAGCTGATGTTGGCCCCTGCTATGAGGAGCAAGTTAGATGACCGTAAATACGGATGCTTGGGCAAGCGAGATTAGAAAATGACAAAATGCTAAATCGTGAGAGAGAATTCACAAATTTTAAGTGAATGTTGTTTAAGAAATGGTGATGCTGGGTTTGGGGGATGATTACAGTTAGATGGTGAAGAGGCACTAACAGCGAAGACGGCTTCCCCGCAAGAAAGAGCAAGGAATCCTTGGTGGAGGGGCCAGGAGAGGGGGTAAGAAGTGAGAATGAGAAACCGCCTAGATCGAATGAACCAGGAAATAAAATGTATAAGCAGGAATCAATTTGATTTTTTTTTTTTTTACCATAAATTGTCCAATTCGTCTCTTAATCGCATAAGGCAACTATCATGCCATTAGGTACCAACACATCAAATGCTACTACTTAAAGGCAAGTGGGCATGGTATGGCAAAGCATTTACTTTGCACATTTCAACGAATAAGAAAACAAATAGCTATTCTCGGTCTTCAATTTAGAGGTGATTAGTTTGTAGTTCAAGTTATGTACAAATATTCTAAGTGCACATGATTACTACCATATGCCGATATTCGTGCAAATTTCCCACTTCCATTCATATATACCAGCACCACGGCCCATTTTGGTGGAGTTGGCTCGGATGATGATGTTAGTAAATTCGCGCTCCTGATTGGATCGCCGCTTCGGTGTCGTCGGGCATCGGAGCTGGTCGGAATGACTAAGCATGCCAAAACCTCGAAACTAAGGCCACAACCCGCTCAGCAAAGCTTCTTGCCGAGCAGGTGGAAAGATTTCATCAAACCGCTCAATTGACCAACAATCCCCCAAACCTCCGCCATGGCGTCCCGCAGATTAGCTTTGAACTTGTCGCAAGGCCTGCGAGCCCGTTCCGGCTTCTCAGCCGCCGGTTCCCTGCGACGAGGCTTTGCTACACCCTCTACCGTGGGCAAGACTCAGACGACGACTCTCAAGAATGGCTTGACCGTGAGCGCCGACTCCGAAGGCCAATTGGCCGATTGCCATGGCTTTAGACGCCCATTTTGCTAACCGACGAGCACCAGGTTGCCACTGAGTACTCACCATGGGCTCAGACATCAACTGTTGGCATGTGGATTGACGCTGGCTCCCGTGCCGAAACCAACGAGACGAACGGCACTGCCCACTTCCTCGAGCACCTGGCCTTCAAGGTGGGATGTCCCGATATGGTATCATAAGGCCCAGAAAGGCTGACAGTGGATTCCAGGGTACCGCGAAGCGATCGCAGCATCAATTGGAGCTCGAGATTGAGAACATGGGTGGCCACCTGAACGCCTACACCTCGGTTGGTCCTTTTTTTTCCCCAAAGTCGCAATGGGCGCATCCAGAAAAAAAAAAAAATCGAACCACTAACACGATCCTCAGCGCGAGAACACTGTCTACTTTGCCAAGGCCTTCAACTCCGATGTCCCTCAAACCGTCGATATTCTGTCCGATATCCTTCAAAACTCCAAACTCGAGCAGTCCGCCATTGAGCGCGAGCGCGACGTCATTCTCCGAGAGTCTGAGGAGGTTGAGAAGCAGGTCGAGGAGGTTGTCTTTGACCACCTGCACGCCACTGCTTTCCAGCACCAGCCCCTTGGCCGCACCATCCTTGGACCCCGCCAGAACATCCGTGACATTACCCGCACCGAGCTCGTCAACTACATTAAGAACAACTACACTGCTGACCGCATGGTCCTCGCTGCTGCTGGTGGCGTTCCCCACGAGCAGTTGGTGGAGCTTGCCGAGAAGCACTTCTCCGGCCTTGCCAGCCGGGGACCCGAGACTGAGGCCTACGTGCTGTCCAAGCAGAAGGCTGACTTCGTTGGCTCTGATGTTCGTGTCCGCGATGACACCATGTCCACTGCCAACGTTGCCATCGCCGTCGAGGGTGTCAGCTGGAACTCTGAGGATTACTTCACTGCTCTCGTCGCCCAGGCCATTGTTGGCAACTATGACAAGGCCATGGGTAACGCTCCTCACCAGGGCAGCAAGCTTAGCGGCTACGTTCACAAGCATGAGCTGGCTAACAGCTTCATGAGCTTCTCCACCAGCTACAGCGACACTGGGTATGTCTATGCCGCGATTGAATGACTGCATTTTAACTAACACTCTCTATAGTCTGTGGGGTATCTACCTGGTCACTGACAACACCACCCGCCTGGACGACCTCGTCCACTTCGCCCTCCGCGAGTGGATCCGTCTATGCACCAACGTCAGCGAAGCTGAGGTCGAGCGCGCCAAGGCCCAGCTGAAGGCCTCCATCCTGCTGTCCCTTGACGGCACCACCGCCGTTGCCGAGGATATCGGTCGCCAGCTCATCACCACTGGCCGCCGTGCCAGCCCCGGCGAGATCGAGCGCAAGATCGATGCCATCACCGACAAGGATGTCATGGAGTTTGCTAACCGAAAGATCTGGGACAAGGATATCGCCATCAGCGCGGTTGGAAAGATTGAGGCTCTGTTCGATTACCAGCGACTGAGGAACACCCTGAAGCCCAAGTTCTAAAGGTAGAGAGGATATGAAGAGAGGGGCGGAACAGTCCGAAAAAAAGTAAAGACCCGGGTATAGAGTGTATGAGATACCGTTTTACAGGCCTAGTGTACCATAAATTTCCCACATTTTTACAAATAGGTGTCGTTCGCGCGGAATTGCATGTGACGAATACTGTGCCCTTGCATCTCTTGGATGAGGATGCTACTTACCATACCACCTAGATGTTGATAAGTAATCAGTGGCACCGAGTAGGTCACACCTCTCGCCATCTCCCCATCCAACTTGAAACTGCTGTCTCTGATTTTTCCTTATTTGTTATATGCTTTCGCAAGGCAAGGTTACCATTATAAGGTAAGTAGGTATAGATATATATGGAGAGTAAGTTATGTGAAGCCCTATACACCCCTTGTAGCCATCCTTTCCAACGCCCAAAACGCCCAACATCGAAGACCCCTTTAAGACATCCAAGTTTTAGAGCCATTTGACTGAATGAAGAATTGAGTCGACTTCATGCGGCCTAGCTTTCCTCGGCCATCTCTGCATCCACATCATCGCCAAAAACATCATCCACTGTCCCCCCTTCGACACCATCGCCGCCGATGTCTTCAGGGTCCGGTCCCTCAATGCCTTCCATGGCATCGCCACCCTGCTGAGAAGCCGAGCTCTCGTCATCATCATCCATATCCTCCTCATCCCATATGTCCTTGAGACCCCAACTTGTTCCACTGAGGACAAATCGCTCGCTCGGCAGCCGAACACCCCATTCGTTTGGCACAATCTTTGGTAAAGCAACCTTGTTTCTCTCGCGTGCCAACTCCTGCATATATTCTTTGCTGATGCCACCTCCGCTGCTGCCTCCGCGGAATTGGTAGCCTAGGCGGGCCGCAATGGCAACTTTGACGGCGTTTGCGCTGACACTAGCGTCGCCAGATGGGGCAGCCGTAGCACCTGCGCCGGAACCTGAAGGCTTGGATCCAGCTTGCGTGACGTATGGGTCGCCTGAGAGGTGCAATGCGTCGTTGAGGACAGAGGAGGTGTGTCGATAGGCGAAGTCTAGAAGCAGTAGAGGCACGCGCTGCTCATAGGATGTGACACCTTGAGATGTAAGCAGAAGCTCCACAAGTCGAGCATCACGCGGTCTGGGTGCGGCAGAGGCCTGTTGATGAGTAGGTGGCTGTGTGGATTGAGAAGCAGCAGCGGGGGGCTGGCTAGCTGTCGTAGTCTGGGTATTAGGAATTGTTTGAGATGTGTTGGCAGACGAAGCTGTCACGCCATTCGTCTGCGGCTGGCTCGAAGACATGGTTGAGTATGGTATCTGAAACGAAACAAGATGGAATTGATGCGCGATGCCGGCTGGAAAGAGAGATGAAGTTGGCTGCTATAAAGAGAGCTCTGCGCCGACGCAAAATCAATGCGCGCTCAGGCAGCAATAAAGGATAATCGACCAGGTATTGTTGTCCAATGCTATAGAGAATTACTCTTCGGATCTCAGCACGGCGACATTAGTAGCCTGACAATGAAGTCGAAATTGCGATTCTGCGGCGCATCCAAACGAGGCCGTAAAGAGGAATAGCAACCTGCTAATCAAGAGGTTCACGGTCAGTCGCGGCACGGCAGCAAGTCGCTTTCGGCGCATTATTAATCCGGCGGCGCATCAGTACGTATTTCTGCGCACAGACCACACCTTAAATCCAGTCCAATGGGAGCCTCCCAATTCAGCGAATATGCACAGGGACGTAATGCAGTAATTTGCAGCAGCCGCAGCGCTGGCTTGGAGGGGCTTTGGAGGGGCTCAAGGCTCTAGAAAGAAAGAAAAAAAATGGCCTCCAGCACGCTTGCAGCAGCCAGACGCAGGTGGCGACCCCACCAAAAAATTGACTGCCGCCGATTCAGGTGCCGGCCCCGGTCATTCGAGCTGTTTTTCTGACGATTGGTTTGACTCATTGATATCGGGCTTCGGGATCGTGATTTTCTTCATCTTTTTCTTCTGAATATCTCTGTCGACTATCATCTGTTTCTCCCCCAAAGTCGTTGTATCCGGCCCATCGCAATTGTCACCGTGATCCCCTGCTGCCCCTCATGGAGACGGTGCTTCCACTGCCGTTCCTTGTCAGTGTGGCCATCCCCCCGGGACTGGCCAAACTCGACGGCCTCAACCGCGAAGAGGTTTCCATTCTCGCAAGTCCGTTCCTAGAAGCCACACCCAAGATCCTGGACAAGCTCTCCCGATTCTTCAAGCGTCACAGCTCCGAATTCCACGCCCACATCGATGCCACAACCCTGGAATCCGCAGACGATGTCTTTGCGCTGCTTGATGGCGGGGCACGCACAGTATTCGTTGCGCCAGGGTCGCTCTCGCAGTACGCAGAGCTTGGAGCGCGAGTGCTGCCTGTTGTATCGAAGCTGGACCTCTCTGCGGCTTCCGAGCACGGCCTATTGATCAAGGATTTCGACCCCAAGGCCAGCAATGTCGACAAGTTCGCCGAAGAAGCGCGTGCCAAGAAGCTCAAGGTTCTCTATCTAAAGCCGGTGCCGGAAGTCGCTCTTGACCAATTCATCGAAATTGCGCAAAAGTGCAATGCCATTCCCATCTTGCCCTCGACCGGGCTGACGACCGACAAGGCCGACAACAGCAAGCTTCTACTTTCCAAGGTCATTGCGACGTACTGGAAATCAGATCGCACTGATGGCCTCATCCCGACGGTGGTTACTGACGTCCACGGGATTGCCCTTGGATTGGCTTACACGAGCGAGGAGAGCATTCTGGAAGCTCTGCGCACCCACACCGGTGTCTACCAGAGCCGCAAGCGCGGACTGTGGGTTAAGGGGGCAACTTCTGGTGATACTCAGGAGCTTGTCCGCATCGCATTGGACTGCGATAACGACACACTCAAGTTTGTTGTGAACCAAAAGGGTCGATTCTGTCACCTCGAGCAGTTTGGCTGCTTCGGTGAATTGACAGGCATTGCAAGGTTAGAACAGACGCTCAAGTCAAGGAAAGAGTCCGCCCCAGCGGGTTCATACACTGCCAGGCTATTCTCTGATGAGAAGCTGTTGAGGGCAAAGATCATGGAAGAAGCTGAAGAGCTATGCGACGCCAAGACTCCCGAGGAGATTGCATTCGAAGCTGCGGATTTGATTTACTTTGCTCTTACAAGGGCCGTTGGTGCCGGTGTGAGCGTAGCCGACATCGCTGCTAGCCTGGATGCAAAGGGCTTGAAGGTCACGAGGAGGACAGGCGACGCCAAGGGTAAATGGGCTGAAAAGGAAGGAATCAAACCATCTGCCCCCGCTGCTCCGGCCAAGCCAGCTGAAGCCGAGAAGCCCAAGAGCGATAGAATTGTCATGCAGAGAATCGACTCGGTCAGCGCCACAGAGGCAGAGCTTCTCGAGACTCTGAAGCGACCTTCACAAAAGTCCCCCGACGCCATCTTGAAGATTGTCACCCCCATTATCGAGGATGTCCGCAAGAACGGAGACAAGGCCGTCCTTTCTTACACTCACAAGTTTGAAAAGGCCACCTCATTGACGTCTCCAGTGCTGAAGGCTCCTTTCCCCAAGGAGCTGATGGAACTGCCTGCCGAGACTATCAAGGCAATTGACGTCTCTTTTGAAAACATCCGAAAGTTCCACGCTGCCCAGAAGGATGACAAGACCCTCCAGGTGGAGACCATGCCCGGCGTTGTCTGCAGCCGCTTCTCAAGACCGATTGAGAGAGTTGGTCTTTACGTTCCCGGAGGCACTGCCGTTCTGCCAAGCACAGCTCTTATGCTGGGTGTTCCTGCCATGGTAGCCGGCTGCAAGAAGATTGTCCTGGCCTCTCCACCTCGTGCAGACGGCAGTGTGACTCCCGAGATTGTCTATGCCGCTCACAAGGTCGGCGCCGAGAGCATCGTCCTCGCCGGCGGAGCTCAGGCCGTCGCCGCCATGGCCTATGGTACTGAGAGCGTTACCAAGGTCGACAAGATCCTGGGTCCCGGCAACCAGTTCGTCACAGCAGCCAAGATGCACGTCAGCAATGACACCAACGCGGGAGTGAGCATTGATATGCCCGCCGGCCCATCCGAAGTCCTGGTCATCGCCGATAAGGATGCCAACCCCGCATTCGTAGCCTCAGATCTGCTTTCCCAGGC
Source organism: Trichoderma brevicompactum (assembly GCA_003012085.1). Taxonomy (NCBI): domain Eukaryota; kingdom Fungi; phylum Ascomycota; class Sordariomycetes; order Hypocreales; family Hypocreaceae; genus Trichoderma; species Trichoderma brevicompactum. The sequence continues at coordinate 35,788 of PXNZ01000060.1, forward strand.
TGAGCACGGCGTCGACAGCCAGGTTATCCTGATAGCTGTGGATCTCACGGAGGAACAGCTCAAGGCCATTGAGGACGAAGTCCACAACCAGGCCATCGCCCTGCCCAGAGTGGACATTGTTCGTGGCTCCATTGCCCACTCCGTCTCTGTCCTCGTCAAGACTATTGACGAGGCCATGCGGATCAGCAACGAGTATGCACCGGAGCATCTCATCCTGCAGATCAAGGACGCCGCCAAGGTGGTCGACCTTGTCATGAACGCAGGCAGTGTCTTCATCGGCGAATGGACTCCCGAGAGTGTTGGAGACTACTCTGCCGGTGTTAACCACTCACTACGTAAGTCCCTTGTTAGCCCCTTTCCCTTTGTAATACGATGATACTAACCAGCTGCGTAGCAACATATGGCTTTGCCAAGCAGTACTCTGGCGTCAACCTGGGATCCTTCCAGAAACACATCACCAGCTCTAACCTTACGGCTGAGGGTCTGCGGAATGTGGGCGGGGCTGTCATGCAGTTGGCCAAGGTCGAGGAGCTGGAAGCTCACAGGAGAGCAGTAGAGATTCGCATCAAGCACATGGATGGGCAGAAGTAAAAAGTAGACTGGGAGGATATATCCGGGAATGGGTTTCTGTGTAAAATTAGTAGGTAAAAATATGAGGGCAAACAATACGAGAACAACAGAAAAATGAAAAGAATATGCTATTGATTATTTTTAAATCTTTTTTTTTTATTCTATATGATATGATGGTCGCTTGATGCGGAAAAAAAAAAAAATCTATAGTACACCTAAAATCAAACTCCTCATTGAGGGGGAGGTACTAAAAAACGAATACATCTCTCGCAACAAAACTCGCTCCAGCCCAGCTCACCATTTTTAGAATAAGGAATTTGCTGAAACCATCCGATAATCGAAAGTCGATGCAAAATAACTTTTCTGCTGGTTCCCCCTCTCCCCACACGCAACTCAAACTCCCTTCAGATCCATAGTACCAAAATGTTTCGACCCAACGCCTCGCTATGTATGCCCAATGTAATGTGGTATGAACCGGTTACCCTCCTCTCGAAGCCAGCTTTCCTTCAGCCACAAAATCGCTCCCAATGCATCGCCATGCCTTCCTTTCCTCCCGACTAACCAAAGCAGTCGCGTAAAATCCGCTCCACGACGCAAAAAATAGAAAGAAAAAAAAAAGAATCGCCAAAAGATGTAACAAAAATTAATGAATCCAAACGCGCAAGCCTAACAAGAGCGAAAGGGAAAAAGGCGTCATGTTACGACGAAATTGGGGGAGTCCGGATCTCGACGGGCACCTCGACAATCGGCAGGTGCTGTTCCTGCTCGACGGCACTGTGATCGTACTGCACCCTCTTAGCACTTTTTCTTCTTAATTCTCGACCTTCTCCTCCATGGACAGGTGACCAACCCCAGTGATGATCTCGGCCGGGATGTCTTCGACCACCCGGGTTTCATCGTCAGATGCCTCGGCATCTTCATCCTCCACATCGTCCTCATAATTTTCCTCGTCGTCAGCGTCCTCATGTTCGATGCTCTCGACAATGGAATTGATCATTCGATCTTCTTCCACTTCGTCGTCATCGTACTCCTCGTGAGAGATGTAGCTATCGGCAAGCCCTTCGCCAACTTCTTCGTCTTCGTCGTCATCGGTATAAGTGCTACCCTGGTCATCGTCGTCGCCGCCATCCTCGCTACCACTGGCCGAGAAGTCATCAATCTGGAGAGGGTCATCCCTCCAGTACATGAAGTCGGTGTACTCCTCCCCGCCACCCCTGACCAGGGTATCGACAGGGGGGAAATAGTGGTCCACAACCTCATTAATATTGACATAGGTCATCTTGAGTTTGTTAAGGCTCAGGAGGTCAAGTGATACCTCTGAATTGGAGTTGATGGTGAAGATACGAGTTCTCGGCACATCCACCGTTCGGTAGGAAATTTGGTCTGTGAGACGGTTGCCAAAGCCGGCATAGAATGGACCTCCGTCAGGCCCATACAGATTTCGGATATCCCGCAGAGTTGCCATCTTGAACACGTGAGGCTTCCGCAGATACACCTCGCGGCGCAACGCTGCCATGGTGCGATCGGGGGACAGAATTGTCGGGCCATGGGGCATTTTGAAACCTTCCTGAACGATGTTATTCAGATAGGCCCGAGTGGTATCGGCTTGTCCGACGGAGCGACTCGTCAGGTACATGATGTTGTACCCATTCAAGGCAATGTCGCTGTAGAGCTTTGCGATGCCAGAGTGAGTCCAGTCTCGACCAATCATGTTTAGCACATGACCAAGAGCATCGGATTTGGTGATTGTGCCGTCGATATCCGATATGACCACGGGCGTGTCGTGCTTCCAGAGATACAAGTTTGCAGAGCAAGTAGCTCGGTTGACTGTAAAGCTCATTGAATTTTCGCCGTATTTCAGGCTCATGTCCTTCAGCTGCTCGCTAGTCAATCGAAGGGTCTTGGCATAGCTCTTGGTGGGCTGAATGGAGCCAGTTGGGGTTCGAGGGGGGGTGTGCATTCCTCCAGGACCAGCATCAGACTCTGAACGCCGATGAGAGGGAATGTGCGGTGCAGTGGTCAGATCGCTTCCATCGCTCTGATAGCCCGGATCCGATATGGCGTCGGCAGCGACCGCATGGCGGTGGGCTTGCAGGGACGACTCAATGGTCTTGTTCATAGCAGCCTGCTTGGCGTCTTCGCTACTATAAACCCAGAGGTTTCCTTCTTCATCGAAGCCAAACAGGGCACCAATGTCGTAGTTGCCATCCATTTCCTCGGAAAGAATGTTGCGTGCGAGGATCTCAGCACGGAGCATGTCCTCCTCATTGCTCTTGAAGCCTGTCATGTCCAGCATAAGGTCACCTGTCTCGGTGACGTGCGTTGGAATGTTGACCGCGGACAGTCCCTTGGAGAGCGCCCTGGCGCGCGCGATGGCCTCTTGGGGGCCAAGGGGCGGGGGACTATGCGACCTTTCTGATTCGGACGGGCTCTCGTTGTCCGAAATAGCGTCTTCATGGCGCCGTGCCGATTTTCGCAGGACGTCGTCGCTATGAGGTCGGTCGAAGGCTCCGTGCCAGTCACCAGAGCCGGGGGCCGAGCTTGAGAGTGGAGGGGAGGATGATAAGGGAGTGATCATGCCTGCGACTACGGTGAGCCATGAACAATTGCTATTTGCACGCAGCTAGTAAGAGGAGGGATTAAACCATACCATTCTCGTCAGGCCGAGGCTGAATAATGGCGGGCATTGGTCGATGAGGCTTTCCCGACTCCCCATCGAGCTCTAGAGGCTCTGGCTCTGGCATCCCAGAAGAAGAGGCGTCTGTCGGTCCAAAGGGCGGGCTGCTTGCGGGGGAGACCAGCGGCGAGGTCTGCATCGATTCGGGGATAGAATCGGACGTCTCGAAGACAAAGAAGGCCTCACCACCCTCGCCCAGCTTCATGGAATAGTGCTGCTTGACGCCATTGACTCTGAACTCGACCTTCTTCTCGTACGGGCGCAAGAGCGAAAACTTGCCAAAGCGGACGTGGAAGGGCGAGCAGGCCAAGGTGCCATCGTCGCGCTCGACGACAATAACGTCAATGGCGCCGCTGAGAGTTGCCGGGTTGATGGAGTTCCAGGCTGTGGAAACCGAGTCGCTGAGGTTTCGCACGTACTGCATCGTGCCGGTTGCAAGATTCGCCCCGACGACGAGTTGTTAGCTTACACAACGGCAACGGGCAATGGGCAATGCAACTTTGTATGACGGCCGAGCAGTGAAGATGATTCGCAGGAGACGGTCAGACAATTGGGCGATCGGCTGCCTGGCCTGCAGGTCTTCTTGGGCACTTGAAGTACTTTGTAAGAAATGGCAAACGGAGGGCAAACGGAGAAGAATTGGGGGACCCTGGCAGGCGGAGTGGAGCTTTGTTGGGATGCTCAGTGGTGACGTCGGTTTCAGACGGCGCTTGAAGTAGCCGGCTCCCTGGCATGTGAAATTATGGGACGCCTCGCTTCTCCGTTATTCTGCAGCGACGACGCAGGGCAGGGCGACGACAAACAAAGAGGCAGAAATTCTACGCAGTATGGATCAGATCAAAGGGGCATCGTGAGAAGAGCGAAAACGACAAAGTTAGCTATAGAATTCCCAGCAATGTGGCAACGAGGCGGCGGCACCGGCACCGGGCCACCAATTGTTGAGAACGTGCTGCTTGTCCGTTGATCCAACAAGCTGCGCTTCGGCTGCAGGCACATGATCCAAAGGCTGGGCGAAATCCGTCCGTTTGACAAGCGCTGTGGGGGGCTGGCCGGCAAAACACATGTACAGGGTACCTGGAATGTACGCTTCATTCCGCAGAGTGTCGGTGCTCCTCTGGCGACTCCAGCACCCTTCAGGAGGTTTACCGTAGGTGGCAGGTGAGATGGTAGGGGAGACCCATCCAGCGGGAGCGAGATTTGCAGGGCCCTAAAAAAAAAAGGCGGAACATCGGGCGGCGAATCCGGGGTACTCCCAAGTCGCCTGTACTTGTCCCTGCCGAACCACCGCGCCCATCATGTGCTCAACCATTTCCATGGGACATCAGGCGTGAAAATTGCAAAAGAACAACGTAATAAGTAGCGACCCCCAACAGCCGAGGCTGCAGGCTTCCTTTTTGGCTTTTGGGCTTTTGCCTCTTTGATGACTGGTTTCTGACGCTCAGGCGGTGGCTACTCCTACTATTCTTGTGCAGGCATTCGTGATAGGCTCGCCGAAGCATCCCCCGTATTACTGTTGCTAGTACGGGGAGGCTCACCTGACAGACCAAGCATGCTTGAGATGAGTCGTAGGGCCGGGGCTTGATCCTTTTTATTTCCACCGCCACCGCCCTTATTGTTTGTCGTCTCGAATTCCAAGCTATAGCTCAAACTGCTGATGGGCTGGAGCCAAGGTTTCGAGCAGCATGACTTGGCTTGTCTTTTACTTGGCCGGCGGCTGGTGATACGTTCCAGCCACCAGCTTACTACAGCTGCCACATACATTTGTCGCAACGTGGGTGTTAGTACGTAAGCGCACACACTAAGGCAAGGGGCAGACGACCGTGTCTTATTGCTCATGCATGTGTAAATTGTAAGACAGCATGGCCCTTTGAAGACTTTTTCTCTTGTTTTTCTAAGCGCTATACGAAGTAGATGCTCCGTTTAAAATGAGTGAGGGAATTAAAGAGGGGGGTTCCATAGTGAGCAATCCCACTGTAGTGATGTCAGCTACTATGTCGCATCTGGTGAAGATCCTCCCCTCACGCACGGGTTAGCGATGCGGATCAAGATCGCATCATGAACTCGATAGAGCGCATCACGCAAGCATCATTGCAGGATAACAGTCGGGGAGCTAGGCACGGAAATGTTTCAAATTACAAACACAGCCGAGCGTCGATTGCAAAATTTGTTTCAAAGAGGTCCGCTCTCGCTCATCATTTAAACATGAACTCGGCACACAAGGTAAATATTATACCAACTCGAGCTACTGGACCTTCTTTTTGAGGGCATTGGATGACCACAATCCCCTTCGTTTTGTTCTTCTAGAATATCAGCCTATCTCTACCAGACTCCCAACCAGCAAATTGACCACAACCTGGTCCTGGCCAAAGCTCTCTCATGTCCGTAAGCATAGTAGTAGAATATTACTGACTCCGCGACAATAACACGCTTGCTTTGGAGGTCACAAAGCTTGGAATTGGTGTTAAATAACCTGCTCGAAGATCCAAGATACCTCGCAGGCCGAGTCTCTCATAGGTATCTACCTGGGTACGCTGGCGCCTCGAGTACAGCAAATGCCAATGCGCCGTTGCACCAAGCAAACTTCCCATGCCACCGTCCCAGTCCATGAGAGTTGTCAACTTGCCCTGATGGCTTTTGCTACTAAGGTACTTACCTTAACTGGGGGCACAGACCATTCGTCATGTAACTGCCTATCTAGAGCGGTAGGTAGTCACGTAAGAGGAGCTTGGCACTGACTACGTGCCTGGTACCTGTAGCAGCAATTCTGAATAAAACAGCCCAACGTCAACATTTCATCGTCACAATCATCTCCTCGGCGACGTGGTAGACTCTTAGAATAAATGAAGTGCTCCATCTTCATCTTCATTTGCAATCCAATCAAGTGACTGAGCATCCCCGCCATCACCGCTCATTGTGCCCGCATGTGCCAGCTCAGGCAGTGGTTGATAAATGACGGGGTAACACAAAAACGCATCACTGCTTTCCCCTCTCTGGATCCATCTGTTTAATCCCAGGAAGCTCACCTTGGCCGCCACCAATAGACTGAGGCCATGTAGGTTACCGAAGTAGCTCGGAAAGTGCCCGCTCGCATCTGAAATGCTCTCTGCCTACCTATAAAGGCAGCAGTCTAATCCTTCGTGCTTCCTCCTCACCACGATGCCGAGATATCAATTGCTTCGCTACAGCCACCTAAGACTTGCCTAAAGCGGTAACTCTTGACAGGGCGTGCTAAATCCCAATCCCCCCTCGTTGCTCTCTGCCAAGTTGCCAAGCTCACCGATCAACTCAGCAACAGCAGCCTTATTTGCTGTTTTGGCCTCTGTCAACTAACTGCCCTAGCAAGGATCGTCAGGTAGGTCCACAATTCGCATTGAGGGCCGCAAAATACACTTTTTCCGGTGCAAGTCTGCGGCAGCTTGCCCATACCATAAGGCCTTATGCACGTCAATTTTTCTTTACCCTTTTATTTTCCTAAGGTGTCTACACTAACTTAGATCCCTTTAGATCCCTTCTTCCAAGAGGGAAAACCTTGAGTGGTCCCGGCAGTGCGCTTTACATCATCATATTTGGCCTACCGAGCTTCACAACGCCGCGCCATACCACAGAGCCTGGATAGCTCTTTTTTGTGGTTGCACTCCAAAGTTACCCCCCGTGGCGAGCACAGTTTCCGCCTTCCGTTGCGACTTATATTTTTGCCTACGGTCAGCCGGCACAGTGCAATCGATCCTTTTGGTGTCTTCTACCAGAACACTCTGCGTTGTTGTTTCCGTTCTTTTCGCCACAGGCCGTGCCAGTTCCCGCCATTTTGCACGGCGCCGCGGCTGCTGCTGCTAGCACTACTCCGTACCAAGAAAAAAAAAAGAGGAAACGGCCAGCCCTCCACCAACCGCCCAATCGGCGGCTCGGGTTTACTGGGGTCGCCTCCAAGGCCAGCCCTGCTGCTGTTTTCTCCTGCTCCAACCCTCAACTACCGACATCCTCCCGCCTGGGTCGGCACTTCTGGCTCAGTCCATCTGTCGGGAGCGCTCTTGAGAACATGTCATGGGAGCTTCCAGCCCTGACCCTTCTCTCCCTCAGCGCTGTTGGCTTCTGGGGGCTTGGTAGTCCCCAGCCGTTCCATCGGAAGGCCTTCTACATCATCGTCAGCGCCTCGGCTGTCCTGGTTGACCCTCGCCAAGTCGCTGCGCGCATGTATGCTGGCGCCCACGGGGCCATTGTCGATTATCAGCTCGATGCTCTGTTTGCCCAGCACTTCAAGATGGCGCTTACTCTTGGCGCCGTGCTCTGGTGAGCTCTTCTCCTTTTCATCAGCTCTCAGCTTTAGCTTTACCGTTGCACATGCTGCAAACCACGTCTCGGCTTCAGCTGTACGCTACGAGGTCCGAATCTTCATATACTAACCCTGAGGCTTCTTCCTCCAAATAGGCTTCTTCACCGCGGATGGCAGACTCTTTGGAAGCCCGTTCCCGAACTCATCAACATTCTTGGTGTCGATATTCCTGAACCTCCTGATGTCAGTCTTGCTGGCATACGATCCGATGCAGCCACCCTTAGTTGGACTCGCCCAACAAGCAATCGACCCGTACAAAAATATTCTATCCAAGTCAATGGAGTGCATGGTATGTTTGACCAGCAGGGAATCCATTCTATCCCCTTCTCTCTCTCTCTCATACACGTGTGTGGCGGCCGTGGGGTAGACCACTAATCTGACTTTATTTGGACAACAGTGGGCGATTCGCCTGGCAATGAGGTGGCCATTACGGTTACTGGCCTAAAACCAAACCACTTCTACAACATTCGCGTTGTTGCCGTCGGACCAAACAATTTTCAAGCCGGTAGCGCTCTTCTACGACTGCGGACATTTGGCAAGGATGGGAGACCACTTTTGGGTAATTCCCGACTACCTACTAGCTTTACGGATCCGGACCAGCCCCGAATTAGCCCCGGAGATGATGAAAGTGACGACTCCGACGACACACAGTTCCCAGTGCCTTCGGTCGAAGCTGCGCCTGTCCTCGATGGAAGCTCTTTGAATGCCCGCGAGGCTAACGGGACCGTGCCGGGCCAGAGGCGGAATACAATCAACCGCCGCCATTCGCCCTCTGTCGCGAGCATGGACCAGCCTCATATCAAACTTCCCATACTCGATGGCCCTGAAATGTCGTTGGACGAATTGAATCGCAAATTCGAAGGCATTCGAAAAGAGATTGATGACACGCTGGCCCTTTATGCTAAAGACGAAGCGGAGTCGCAGCAACAAGAAGAGGAGCTGAAAAGGGAGAAGGAGCGAAAGCGGCAGATTCTAAGGGAGAAGGAGGAGCAGACGGCCCAACTGAAGGCCATGGTGAGAATTACCATGGAGCAAATGCGAGCAGCGGAAAAGGATCGAGCGAAAAAGGAGCAGCAGTTGCGAGACAAGGAAACTAAGAAATCCAAAGTGCGAGATAACGTCTCAAAACTTGACACTGAGACTCAGCGTATGAAGCGGGATCGCGAGGGGTTTGAGGCGCAAAAGACTGCGCTGGCAGAAAAGAGAGACTTGGATGTTCAAAAATTCGATGACATCAACGCCGAGCTTCAGGATAAATGTGCCGAACTCGAAGCCGAGTTGAAGGATAAAGGAAAACAGCTGCAAGATCTCAAGGCAGCCCGGGAGCAACTGCCCGATGCCCATGATGAGCAGTGGAAGGAGGAAGACTTGAAACTGAAGAGGGAATGGGAAGCCAGGAGAAAAGAACTACACTCTAGATGGGTTGCCGAAGCGAAGAAGGGCTACGAGCTTGATCAACAAATTCACATGCTGACGAAGCAGGTGAGGATTGAGCAGTCTAATATGGAATATTTCCACCAGGGGGCCGCTCCCAATGTCGACTTTGAGATGTCTCCGTCAGCTCGACCTAGGCGTCTGAGCCAACACAGTATCTCGCTGCCCAACGCAAATATGCCATCACCAAGCCCCATCATGCCCTCCGAACCAAGCTTTCAAGCGCCGGCTGGCTTCACCAACGCCGGATTTGGCCCGGCTCTTTTCATGGACATGACGAATCATGGCCATGGCGAACCCCAAACAGAAGCCGAGATGAGGGAGGCCAACGGGCCCCTGAGTCCATCAGCAGCTCGTTCATTTCTTCCTTCCAACATCTTTGACGAGATGGAAGAGCCTGACCTGGGGTCCGGTGAGGGTTTCCTGCCTGAGTCTATTCAGGCAGACGACGAAGATGTGCACTCACCGGCTTCCTCAAGCCCGCCCTTTAACACTTTCGCAAGTCCTCACGGTTCTTCGCAACACCTGCCGTTTACCCAGTACTCTGAAAGCCGTGATAGGCGACCGTCTTTGACTTCACTGGGCATAAGTCATTCTACTACTTCACCCCCGGCCACGGGCCACAGGCTGTCCAACCTCCTAGCTGTGTTGCGTAATAGAGGCCCAAAGGCCGCGGACGAACTTGGACCTGCAATCGGCACGCTAAAACCCGGGCAGAGCCAATCTTTCCCACGAGGAACCGATGAGCAGGAAGTTCTGGAAAATCGTCGCAAGATCAACTTTTCATCCTGGATGAACCGCAACTCGACTGGGCCTGACAGCTTTGCCGGTATACCGTTCTCGTCATCCCGACCTTTCTCGGCACGTCGGCTCAATCCCTTTGCAAACAACTCCAGCGGCGGCGTATTCGCCGATAGAGATGTGGATGGTTCCAGGCCCGCGTCCATAGCCTCTATCGACCTGCCGCGGCCATCCACCGACAGCGGCTCTATATGGGGAACTCAGGGAGAACAGGGAGGATTGCTTAATGCCAAGCATCGACTGTGGTCCCCTGACAATCGATGGCCTTCTAGAAGCGGCTCTAGGCGCCCATCCATTCATGGATCGCCGTCGATCCTAACCACTACCTTGGCTTCAGCCGAGGATGTAATTCTAGACGAAGATGATCTGCTTGACCCTCAGACGTCACCCAGTCAGATTGGAGTCATTGGTTCACGTCCACCAACTGCATTGAAGTCGATTAATCAGCGTTTGAATCCTACAGCCCCGACGTTTATGGGAAATTTCTTCCGCGGTGCTGACAAAGACAAGTCAAAAGCCAAGGACAAGAGCAAGGACAAGGCCAAGGAAGACAGATCCAAGGGCAAGGAACCATCCACCCCCAGCATGGAGTTCCCCCATGGACTGGATGATTTCCCATCCGAAGCGCAAATGTCTCGGGACGCTCACTCCATTCATACGCAGACTTCGGTCTCCGAGTCCCATGACTCTCTGATGCTTGATTCAGCTCTATCCAACACTCCATCCGAACTCAACTCCAACACTGATTCTGCTGCAAAGGATCAAGACAATGTTGTCATGAAGCTGTTCCGCAAGGGGAGCTCCAGCAAGTTTGGTCTGTCGACGAGACTAGGCAAAGATTCGGGATTGTTTAAGAAAGGGCCCGGCAGCGCAACCAATTCAGATAGAAATATGTCTGCGGATCATCGTTCCAGCATCGGCGATATCGACGACCTGGGTGAGGACATCTCTCAGCTTGGGCGGAGTTATGACAGTCTTGGAAGCAGTCCTTCATTAGGGCCCTCCAAGTCCAGGGATTCAAAAGAAAGTCGGATGAGCGGGTGGCGCTTCTCTATGAAGAAAAAGGGCAAAGAGAGTGTCAAGGAAAAAGATAGTGTCGAGTTTGACAGGTACACTGAGGAGGAATAATGGCTTGCCCCATAAACGAACAAGAAAGGAAAAAAAGGTCAAACGGATTTTGACATTCGGTGCCTTACAGCGAGATTAGTAGTTAAGGATAGCACTAAGGTATCTATCTAAAAGGTAGTTAATACAGCATACAAGAGTAGCTGGTGTGCTTTTCGATGAATGATTTTTTCTGCTCAGTGAACTTGGATACGGTCTAGTACATTAGTACGCTTGACATCTCAGAGCCAATTGCGGGAAACTAAAGCCCGCCAGTTTTCGACCCGCTTTAAATTAAATAAGAGCTGGGCTAATCCATAATTGGCAGCGCTGCGCCTTGTACCTTTGTATCAGGAGCTATGGCGCTCTCCCGTATCCGCCATTTGATGCATGTCGATAAGAGACAACAACCTTGCCCCCCAGGTTAATACCGGCTTAAACATTTGCAACCCTCATCATTGCCGATAACAATATCTCCCGATCGCGGAGCTGTCATTTGCTATCTCCTTATCATATCTAATTTACAGCTCTTTAAGAAATATGAATGGCTCCCTGGCTGAATCATCTGCCTCAAGCCTAGACGCAAGTGAGTCGCCCGCCCGAATGACAAGCTGTTCGCAACTAACATCAGCCTGATGGCACAGTCGACTATGACCCCATTGATCACCTCAACCTCCTGTTTTCGCACCCTTCTGCCGTATCGTCGATAAGCCAAGTCTCCCAAGCTCTCAAGCACCGCCAGGATGAGCTTTCGTACGAAATCAACACTCTCGAATCGGCCCAGGCCTACGAGCCAGACTCGAGTCTGGAGCGAATGCGGTCTGCACAGACGGAGCTTGCGCAGCTCTTTCGCAAAATCGAGACGGTGCGGTCGCGCGCGATAGAGACGGAGCAGAACATCACCTCGATGACGGCGGATATCAAGAGACTGGACGGCACCAAGAAGAACCTGACGCTGAGCATGACGGCGCTGAAGCGCCTTCAGATGCTGACAACGGCGTACGAGCAGCTGAGGGGCCTCGCCAAGACGAGACAATATCGGGAGTGCGCGGGTCTCCTGCAGGCTGTGCTGCAGCTGATGAAGCACTTCAACAGCTACAGGAGCATAGAGCAGATCGCGACGCTCAGCCGCGAGGTTTCTGAGCTGCAGAGGGAGCTGCTGGAGCAGGTCTGCGAGGACTTTGAAATGGCCTTTACAAAGGGAGAGGTCAGCGCCAAGAAGGGAACCTTGGTGGAAGCTTGCCTGGTCATGGACGCCTTGGGGGAGTCGGCCAAATCCAGACTCGTCAGCTGGTACATCAACACCGAGCTGCGAGAGTACCGCCAGGTATTCCGAGGCAACGACGAGGCAGGCAATCTGGACAATATCGGCAGGAGATATGCGTGGTTCAAGCGCATGATGAAGACGCACGAAGACGATCATGCTGCCATCTTTCCTTCGTACTGGCGCGTCAATGAGACGCTTGCTACTGCGTTCTGCGATGGCACGCGTGATGACTTCAAGGGCATCCTGGAGCGCAGCATGCGGCGCCCAGAGGGGAATAAGATTGACGTTAACCTACTCCTCAGTTGCTTGCAAGTGACTTTGAACTTTGAACAGAGCTTGGAGAAGCACTTCTCAAATGACCCGAGGGCCAGCATCGACACGCTGAGCTCGACAGAGGAGAAGTCGCACACGTTCAACGGGCTAATATCGGTGGCCTTTGAGCCCTATCTAAGCCTCTGGGTTGAGTCTCAGGATAGGCAGCTGGCAGCCATGATACCAAAATACCGCACACAGCCGCTGATTCCTCCAGAAGAAGAATTCACGCCACAGGCGGTCATTCCCTCGGCATTAGAGCTTTTCCATTTCTACAAATTAACCCTCTCCCAATGCGCGAAGCTGTCTACGAGCGATCGCCTATTAGATCTTTCCAAGACTCTGGCCAAATACTTGGATGAGTACGCTCAGCAGGTGTTACTACGGAAACTACAGTCCAGTGGGCAAAAGAGTCCTTCCATGCAGGATGCCGTCCTAGTCTTGAATACGGCAGATTTCTGGCATATCAATACAAACCAGTTGGAGGAGAATATCAAGAAGCGCATTGATCCAGAATTGGTGTCCAAGGTCGACCTGTCGTCCCAATCCGATGCCTTCCTGGGCGTAGCAAGCGCTGCCGTGCTGGCATTAGTGCGCATTGTCGAGCTGGACTGCGAAGGTGTTTGGCGGGAGATGAAGAATACGAATTGGAGCACAATGGACAGCGCAGGAGACCAAAGCTCATGGGTGGGTGAGCTTGTCAAGCATGTCAATGACAAGACGGAAGAGATTCTTGCCATGGTTACGAAGCAGCAATATGCAAGAGCATTCTGCGACAACCTCGTGGACCATCTGGTGACGGCGTTTATCAACAACATTGTCCAATGTAGACCAATATCCGAGGTTGGGGCTCAGCAGGTAAGACAAATATCAAGACTCCCTGGTAGTGGTAACATGGCAGAACTGACCTTTTTTTTTTTCTTAGATGCTTGTTGATAAATACGCACTAACGAAATCCTTTGGAAACTTGTTGTCATACTACAATCCATCACCAGCGCAGCAGACCCCGTCTGCCACTTTTGTGAGGAGAGTTGAGCAAACCATGAATCGGATGGACCCTCTACTCAAGACGTTGCAAGTTCGCCAGTCGCCTCCGGAGGGCCTTGTACAGGCCTATCTCATACACATCGCAGATCGCTCGGATACAAACTTCAAGAAAATCCTGGACCTCAAGGGCGTGCGCAAGATAGACCAGGCTCATCTGATTGAGCTGTTTGGCATACATCGGGATGGAAGCTCCAACGAGAAGCTCGCTCAGAACTCTCCACTCCTGACACCCTTGATGTTGACATCAAGCCTTAGCAGCACTGGCGCCATAGGGGCAATCAACACGGCATCCTCATCCCTGGGGGCCAGCTCGGCGGCAAGATTTGATGCTGGATCGCTAGGCGAGAAGCTGCTCAGCGCGGCGAGGGACATTAGCAACACAGGTCAAAGCGGCTCAGACAAGGCCACGATTAACGAGAACTTGAGAAATTTCGGCAAGTTCTTTAGGAGAGATATAAGCGGTCTTGGGCTCAAGTTTGGCATGCGTGACGGAGCCGAGGATGGACAGCGATGAGAGGGCAGGGGTGGTTGTTTGGATACATCGCAAATAGATGCCACTCTCTGCGAGTCACCGTCATCATCGCAATACGTGCTGTCCCTGTAACCATTTTATTAACCCCCCTAAATTTGTTTAAACTGCGAGCATTTGTCAACTATTAGATGATGCTCGTTTGAGATGCCACTCGTGGTTTCATGCGTCTTGACAAATATTATGTTGCAACCCAGTCGGCAAACGGCTCAACTCGCAGGGCTTAGTCATGTGGCGCGGCAGCATATTCCACATTAGGCCCCCGAGGAGTTGCCGCGATGAGCTTAGAAATCCGAGCCCAAGCCGAGGGGAAAAAAATGCTCCCACACAGAATAGTTGTGCCTATATGCCATATTATTAGCTGTAGTACTCCGTAGAATAGTTCTAGTTGCTCCCCTGTACCAACTAATTCCACACGTACCGTTGTACCTTTGTACTTACAACCGGGTTTGGAATTTCTTCCTGCGCAGCGATCACAAGCCCCGCCATTGCAGAAACATTGACCGAGCTCGTCCGTATTACCCAATCCCTCCTTGTCGCGGCGCATCTCAACCATCTACATATAATACCATTATCGAACATATACACTCCATTCTTGTTCACTTAGACTAAGGGAAACAAAAAATCCGCCAAACTGTTCGCCTCAGCTTTCAGAAGGACGCTTCGCTCGAGTGCCGGGCTGTCGATTGCCGCCGCCGCAACCACATTTACAAAGAATCCCGCCAAGCCTGTCGTCGAGCACGGAGCGAGGAATATGCATAGCAAAGTTGTCGGTATGTGTTTTCTCTCTCTCTCTCTCTCTCTGTCTTCCAGGGACTGCGATTATACGATGTTATTGAGGAGGGGAAAAAAGGGCAATATACTGTGTTTGAGATCGAGGAGGCTAACGGTTGGGTGTTTCGTCTTTTGTAGTCATTGGGTCTGGGCCTGCGGCTCATACCGCTGCCATATACTTGGCCAGAGCTGAGTTGAAGCGTAAGTTAAAAACCCTAGAGGGCGAAAGTTGGAAGAGACGGACAGAATGCTAATGTGCGAGATGCCAGCCGTCCTGTACGAGGGCTTCATGGCCAATGGCACCGCCGCCGGCGGCCAATTGACGACGACGACCGAGGTTGAAAACTTCCCCGGCTTCCCCAAGGGCATCATGGGCCAGGAGTTGATGGACAACATGCGCGCCCAGTCGGAGCGCTTCGGCACCGAAATCGTCACCGACACCGTCACCAAGCTCGACCTCTCCTCGCGCCCCTTCAAGTTCTCGACCGAGTTCAACCCGGACGAGACGCACACGGCCGACTCCGTCATCATCGCCACGGGTGCCTCCGCCCGCCGCCTCGATCTCCCCGGCGAGGACAAGTACTGGCAGAACGGCATCTCGGCCTGTGCCGTGTGCGACGGCGCCGTGCCCATCTTCCGCAACAAGCCCCTGTTCGTCATTGGCGGCGGCGACTCGGCCGCTGAGGAGGCCACCTTTTTGACAAAGTACGGCTCGCACGTCACCGTCCTGGTGCGCCGCGACCAGCTCCGCGCCAGCAAGGCCATGGCCACGCGGCTGCTCAAGCACCCCAAGGTGACGGTGCGCTTCAACTCCGTCGCCACCGAGGTCAAGGGCGGCGACGACGGCCTGATGAGCCACCTCGTCGTCAAGAACGTCGTCACCGGAGAGCACGAGACGGTCGAGGCCAACGGCCTCTTCTACGCCGTGGGCCACGACCCCGCCACGGCTCTGGTCAAGGGCCAGGTTGAGGTCGATGCCGAGGGCTACATCATCACCAAGCCCGGCACCACCGAGACGAGCATCCCCGGCGTCTTTGCTGCTGGTGATGTGCAGGACAAGCGGTACCGTCAAGCCATTACCAGTGCCGGTACAGGATGCATGGCTGCTTTGGAGGCGGAGAAATACATTACCGAGCTGGAGTAGAAGATGTGTGGGTTAGAATATAGAACGTGTATATACGGTAGAGATTTTGATTTGGAGCAAAAAGAGTAAAAAGAAAGAGTAGAAATAGACCAAAGTCGATTCACTAAAACCTGGGCACCAAAGCTTACAATCCTTTTTGGTGAAAAAAGAAAAATGTTATCAAATGTGATGTATTCTTACGTTGGCATCCCAAACGCTCATCAGGGTTGAGGAAATCATATCATGCTCCCTCTATGGAACATGAGATGCCTACCCACGATTCCCATCTCTTTGTCCCTTGTTTTAACTCCAATGATTATCATCTGCAGATTGCTCGACAGAATAGATATGACCTGTCCGCCCCAATGGTCCTTTCAACATGCATAAAATCATCATGCCCGCGTCACTAATTACTCTAGTGCTAATCAACGCTGATATTAAAAAAAAATAATCCAATGAAAAATTCCCGCAACATTTTTACTTCTTCGTTTACTCCTTCTCCAGCTCCAATACGGCTGGAGCTGTGATGGTCTTGCCCTTGAGGTGCTCTAGTCCTTCACCACCCTGTGATTGTTGTTAGCTTGAGGTGCACAAGAGTAAATCAATACAGTGGTAACTTACGTAGCTGATAAGAGGGGAAATCTCGATACCTCCATCCGAGACGACGGTGGCACCAGCCTCCTGGGCCCAGCGAAGACCCTGGTTCATGATATCGGCCTTGCTGGTCTCGGGGTCGTCCTGGCCGGTACCGCTGGCATTCTTGAGAGGAGAGAACTCGTCAATGCGGTTCACCTCCATGCAGGCAAACTTGTCAAGAGGCAGCAGAGGGAAGCAGTCAAAGACAAACTGCTCAAGCTTGATGCCGTTGGGCTTGGCAGGCTTGATCAGCTCTCCAGTCTCGAGGTCGGTGGCGGGGATCTTCTTGCGGGCAACGTGGTGGGGCAGCTTGTGCGCCCACTGAGGAATGCTCTCCAGGAAGCTGAAGGAGTAGTAGTGGTTGACAATGTTGGCGGCGCGGAACTTGAGGAGATCGGGCTGGTTGGGGTCGCGAGCCTCAGCAGTCTCCGTGTCGATCTCAGAGTACTCGACAACGTCAGGCTTGCCGTTCTTAGTCAGAATCAAGCCGACCGACTCGGTGGCATCACGCTTTCGGACGACCTTGGTGGCAATGTCCACCTTGAGGGATGCGGAGAAGCCAATGAAGACGGGGTCGGCAACCTTGACAAGGCAGTTGTCGACACAGTAGGCGTGGATGTGCTGGATGCCGCGCTTACGCATGTCATCGAGAACGCCAGAAACAATGAGAGCCTGGTAAATACCACCGTTGCCGTCGGGAGCGACAGCTACCTTGCCCTTGCTCTCCAAGATGATCTTGCCCTCGTTGGAGATGCAAGGCAGGACGCCCTGCTCAAAGATCTTGACATTCTCCTTGCTAAGGCCAAAGAAGTGGTTCTTTGCGAAAAACTCCTCGGTAGGCTTGCGGGTAGGTCCGCTGGTCATGACGTACCAGGGCACGACGACCTTGTCAACGCCGGCCTTGTTGGCAGCCAGCTGCTCGACCTTGCGAATACGCTCGGCTTGGATCTGGAAGAGGGGCTTGTGCGAGGGCAGGCCAATGTCAAAGCAGCCCTTGGGAGCAGAGCTTCCCAGTCTGGTGCCCTGACCACCGGCCATGAGCACGACAGCCACCTGGTTGCTGCCGATAAGGTCCAAGCCAGACTCGTACCACTTATTGATGTCGGCGGGGTTCGAGTCAAGAATACTGGCCCAGGCAGACTCAGGCAGGGGCTCGAGCTTGGTGGCCGTCTCCTCAACCTTGGGCGGGTTCAGTGCTCGGTCGGCGATCTCGTTGATATAGGCAGGGTTGAAGCCAGAGAGCTGCTCGAAGAAGGCAGCTTTCTCGGAAACGCTCAGGGACTCGTAGAATGTGAAAACATGCTCCTGTCCGGCTTTGGCATACTTCTCCTTGAGCTCAGAAACGGCCTCGGAAGAAGGCTCGGCGGGCTTAGCATAACCGTTGGTGTGGCCGTTGGTGTGGCCGTTTGTGTGGCCATTGGTGTGGCCATTGGTGACCTTGTGCAGAACATCTTTAACGGCTTCCATTGTGAAGGATTTTGGGTATATCTAGTGAATGCAAGCAAGGGGAAAACAAGATATTAATAGGTCGATAGATGGCAGAATATTGTATTATTATACAAGCGAGCGAATTGATGGCGGCAGTTGCGGAGGAGAGGAGAAGAAGAAAAGAAGAAAAGTGATGATGTCGAGAAGGAAAGCTAAAAACCAGGGAAAGCTACGGTAAAGTATATAAAGGAGGCCCGGCTGTGGCCAGGAGGGATAGGAGAAAAGCTTCTAGATGGAAGCGGACCTCGCCTCCACACTCCGAGTACCTGTGGTGCCACCGCCCATCGTATTGTCATCCAGGTTGTTTCAATGTATCCTCTCCGTACCTCCTAATGAATAACGGGCTTTTTCTCCTGGCTGACGTCGTGCTGCCTCTAGCCATGTTTTGGCTGCCCACCCCTCCAAACCAAAAAAAATGCCCTTTCTAGGGGGGGAGGGGGGCGCGCATTAGTGGAGGAGCTTAACAGGCCAGAACCCTGAGAGCTCGCCAACTTGGCGGGTACATCTGCTTTGGGAACACCGCTGCCCGCCCCTTGTACGCACTGCTGGTGCTAGTAATAAGTACTTGCAATGCAAGCACTGCGTCCAAGTAAAAAGCGGTACTGCTATTGATACGATACTTCCGTACTACCTACTAGGTACTCGTGGTACCTGTAACGAATATACTACCACCATCATTTTGGGCACTCTGCGGTAACTTGGCGCACCGAGCCTTAGCGGCACCAGGCTGAGGCGGCGGAAATATGGTGCTGCTATTTTCAGCTTCTTGGGGAGGCGGTGCGGCAATTGGCCTGTCAGCCCTCCGCCTCGCAGGAACGCTGCAGGCGCCTTCTGCATGCGCTGTGGGCTCTACTGGCTGGGTTCTGTCCCCGCTAACTTCCCAACTAAACCCCCTAGCGGTTCCAGTGGATTCAGCACCTGAAAGAAGCACTCCGCCAGCTTCTCAGCTAGTAATACCACTGCCATGGAGTGCTAACCGCAGGATTGCCATGTAAGCATATCTGTCGTCTTAGTCAACCAAAGCCGCAGGCCTCAACTCAGCAAAGAATGCCTTGTTAGAAAATATTCTCGACATGTGATCGGCAAGCAGCCATGCATTGGTGCACTCGCTGGCCTTTTCGTCTCGCTGCTTTTCGACGCGGTTGGTCGCTGAGACTGGCGGTGGTCAATAGATTGCTGCGTCTGCATGAGTAGCTGCAGCGCATGCGCATCCGAGTGCATATCCGGCTACCCACGCCATGGAGCCGATCTCCCCGTATGGGACCCTCCTCACAAAACGTCAACATGGGCCGGATACGAGCACCAGGGCAACGGGCCTCCCGATTCGAGCCGCACATGGGTTTCGTGTGTGTGCAGACCTCCCCCCTATCTTTGGCTGCCGGCTGCGTGTCTACGCGTGTGTGGACAAGTGCCAAGCAGGTGCATGTGTGCAAAATCCCTACATATGATTGAATGCTGCTCCCAATGCCCGTGTGACGTCCGTTTTTTTTTTTTTTAATCGCTCCACCGGAATGATTGATTCGCGATCAATTGGTTGCGCGGAGCAGAGTGGTGCTCCGTGCCCCGTGGTGCTTGCAATGGAGAGCCGATCATGAACGGAGCACTTTGCGCTCTCCCGGAGATGGCGCTGGCAATCCCTGCGCCGAACCAAGACTCAGCACGGCCCTGATCTCTTTTCTGGCTTCGCACAACACCCTCTTCTATGCCGGCTCGACGGTGAGAATCCAGGGATCGTGCAGGGTCTTCTTTTCACATCCAAGCATGATGTGCTCCGTGCTCCACACATCCCTCATGAGATACACGGAGGAGCATCATACGGGATATTACCTGTGTACACGCAAAGTGCAGCAGCGTTACGGAATACTCAGCCGCAGAACACACACAGCGGAATGGCTATTGAGCAGGCCACGAAGGCAGGATTCCTGCAAGGGGCAGCCCGCAGCCATGCTGTACAAGTGCTAGCCTGCAGGAGAATCAAGACTGGTCTTGCTGCGTGTCCACGTCTGTATGGCCTCTGCACTACTTGGCGTAGGACCAAGATGTTCTAATGTTGAGATACCTCCGTCTGTATGAGGAGAAGTGGCGCAAAGTGCCTTGGGAAGACAGCCACGGCCTTGAGGATTCACCGCAACTTCTCCGCTTTCTTTTCGTTTACCGGCACGGTTTTGGAAGAGTTACTGACAGGTCGCCCAACCCCCTGCGAGTTCCTTGATTTCTAGATCGCCTCTGTTATCTCGATCATCAGCCTGTTGGTTCACCGACCTCCTGAGGGGAGAGATCAAAAGAAAATAACCACTGGCTCGTCCGTCTCTATCGCTAGAGCTTAGTATCTATGAGCACACGAAATTCGTAACAGAAACACTGAAGAGACATACTTTATACATGTATTCCGTACTCTGTGCTTTTGGCCAGGATGGACGACACCTGCGATCTGTGATCACGTGATCGCCGCCATCGTGCTGCATGCTCGGGCTGTTTTCATCGTGCAAACTAACAACAAATATTGAAAGAAATACTATTTTTTTTTTTCAACAGGCGACATTTGAGAAATCTACAGAGTATAGAGTGTCTTAATACTAGGTGATTCAGCAAAGCAGTGATTCACTACGCAGAGCCATACGAAGATCTGGATCCCGAGCGCGGGAATGGTTACTCAAATACAGCGCACAATACAATCCTCTCCCAGCAGCGGTTATACATGAGAACGAACAGGAAACTTCCACATGCCATGACATTATAGCAAGAAGAAAATAAAATATGCAATTGTTAATTTAGACGTCTTTATCTCTCAAAGATTACTGCAAAAGCACTGGCTAAACATGCCATGTGAAAGCTACACCTCCATTTTACTGATGATGCACGATCTCCCACAGCAGTTGGAACAGCTAAGCTTGTGGCTGTGCCTACGCTAAAAGTCTAGTACCGGCAGCCTCAAACCAGCCGCTCCAAGGAGTCCCCAGTCAAAGATGGAGCCGAGATGAAATACTATGTGAAAAATGCTGCTTCGGAATGAATCGCAGGCAACAACCGAACCTATTAACCGTTTTTTGCTTGTTCGCCTGCAACAAGCTCGACTCAGCCGCAGGAATCTACTGCTGCTAGTGCCTTTGCTACTCCAACAAACCCCCCGGTTAAAGGATTTAGTACCTGGTATTGTTGCCTGCCAAGTGCCGCCACAGACGGCAAGCTGATTACTAAGTGTGGCACAAATATAGATGCGACTCCTTTTATGAGAGACCGTTTACATCTTACAGGTCTCTCGAGTGAGAGTGAGACTTGCCAGGCAGATTTCTTTTACAATCTTTGAAACTTGCTTCTAAACATGTCATAGCGTTGCCAGCGTGCAAGGCAGATATAAAAAAGTGCGTCTTTATAAGCGCCATCGGCGTCAAATTGAGCACGGAGCGGACCTCAGCTTACACGCCTTCACGCGTGATAGATCAGCCCGTCAGTTGAGTGATATCAGCATGGAGCCAGGAGGGGAGATTCCAAATCAGGGCGAAAATGCAGGTCCTCGGAAGCCTGCGACTTTTGAGGGGCGCTTACAGCTCAAAGACTTTGTGTACAGCGCGCAGCAGCCTCTGCGGAGAAGCCCTCGTTTTACGGGTGAATCCGAATCGCCATCGTCGTCCTCAGCGGTCAGCGTGACAGCCCGTTCATCAGCATCAGCATCATCATCATCCAAGAAGAGGCGTCAGCCAAAAGAGTCCAGTTCGTCGTCTTGGTCCCCGCAAAAGAAGAAGAAATCCTCCGGCTATGCTCCACCTTCAACGTACGCCCACTTGCCGCTGCTGCCCGATGCCGTCGGGCCCAACCTGCTGGTGTTTTTCATCGGCTTGAACCCCGGCATAGAGACTGCTCGGAAGGGCCATGCGTATGCACATCCCTCCAATCTTTTCTGGAAGCTCCTGTACTCGAGCGGCGTGACGCCCCGGCCATGTCGTGCCGAAGAAGACAGGCAGATGCCGGAGCTGTACAACCTTGGCTTGACCAACATTGTGGCGCGGCCGAGTCGCAATGGTGCCGAGCTGAGCAAGCAGGAGATGGATGATGGCGTCGCCCTATTGGAAGACAAGGCTCGCCAATGGAGACCCGAGAGCATGTGTGTCGTGGGCAAGAGCATTTGGGAGAGCATCTGGCGCGTGCGTCACGGCTCTCCCGTGGGTAAAGCTTTCAAATACGGTTGGCAGGATGAGTCTGAGAATATGGGCGTCATCAAGGGCGAGTGGGCGGGCGCCAAGGTGTTTGTTGCAACGAGCACAAGCGGCCTTGCAGCGTCCATGTCCCTGGCCGAGAAGCAGGCCGTATGGGACCAGTTGGGGTCCTGGGTCAAGACGAGGAGAGCTGAGAGGGAAGCTCAGAAAGAAGGGGAAGCTGAGAAAGAAGAGGAAGCTGAGAATGTGAAGGCTGTGGATGACACGGACTCATAGCGCTGGATGGCATTTCATTTTGTTGGCGTTACTCGAGGATATTGTTGATTGTATTTTGAAATGGTTATACTATATGCTTTCATATAGTCAAGACAACATTGAATGAAAATATGACAGAACATTTATTTCACACATGACTTTAAGAATTCAATTGCATCGGGTTTGGTGGAATATCCTATTTCACAGATGTCAGTGCTCATCCAAGTACCACACAAATGAGTTTAGGCCTGCTCTTTGAGGAGCCCATCATATACGTGGGCACAACCATATTACAGATATGCCTTTTCACAATTAAATCATGCCCTAATTCTCAAGTATGTCTATGTAAGAGGAAACAAATCCTATTCGGGTTGTTGTTATAATTTTCCCAAGTACACGGAGTATGCCAGTCGAAAGAAAGTACAGCCCACCCCACCAAGGCCAATCATACGCGCCGCGCAAATCCGCCCTCCAACCGGTATGACATCGTCCCAGCTACAAGCTATCCAAACCACTTCACCTACACACCACATACCATCAATTCCCTTCAACCCACAACGATTCTCCCACGGGAAAGGGAGCACATACAAGGCAACAATGTCATCCATAGGCCCCCAGCTCCCACCTCATCTCACAAAGAGGAGACGCGACAGCGACAGCGACGACTCGTCCAACAAGCACCCTCGCCGCGATGACGTCGCAGGCCAGAACCAAGATGAGATAGACCTCAATGGCTCTGGATCAGATTCCGAGGACGACTACGCACCTCCCAGACCATCTACTTTGCCTGCTCCCGCTCCCACCGCAGCGCGAACAGTAGGGCCTTCTCTGCCACCGCATCTCGCCACGACAAACGACGACGAAATCAACCTCGACGACTCCGACTCAGACACCGGCCCGGCTCCCCCTCCAGCAGCCGTCAATCCTAATCCTAATCCCGACTCTGACGACTCGTCAGACGATGAAGACGACTTTGGTCCCTCCCTCCCCTCCGCCTCAGCCCCTCGCGCCCGCCAAATCGGGCCCTCGCTACCTCCCTCAGAGCTCGACGAGGCCCCCAAGCGAGACGAATGGATGCTCGCCCCTCCGCCCTCCTCCTCGACCTTTTCCGAGCGCGACACAACCCGCATCCGCGCCCGCAAGTTCGCCTCCAAGCCCTCTTCTTCCTCTTCATCCGCCGCCGCCGCCGGTGCGCCTTCAATATGGACCGAAACGCCCGAAGAAAAGCTCAAACGCCTCCAGGACTCCGTCCTCGGCCGGACATCATCTGCCTCCGAAGCAGGCGCGTCAGGCGGCCTCTCAGAGCAGCAGCGAAAGAAACAACTCCGCGACGAAGCCCTCTCGGCAAACATCCAAGCTCAACGAGGCAAGACCCTCCTTGAAGAACACCAAGGCAGCAAGAAGAAGGCAGCCGGGGCAAAAGACAGGCAGCAGCAGCAGCAAGAGGAGGAAGAGGAGGACGACCCCAGCAAGAGGGCGTTTGACCGCGAAAAGGACATGGCGATTGGGGGCAGGATCACGTCGACGCAGAGGAGGGAGCTGATTAACAAGTCTGCCAACTTTGGGGGGAGGTTTCAGAAGGGGTCCTTTTTATAGCGAGCTTGCATTTTCATCACGCAGTTGGGTTGCATTTTACCTTGATGAGCATTGAGTCGGGTTATATGACATGGCATTATATAGGTAGTCAAAAAGTAAATACGGAAACAGAAACTCAACGACTCAATTTTAGATCAGCACGGCAAGTTTCATGCAATAACGGCTTCATGCCCGTCACGATGACCATATTCAGATGCAGCAGGGATATACGTCTTCTTCGCTTCCTTTATTGATAACGTCAAGCTACCAAAAGATGCCACTATAGCCACCCAACTCCGCCGCTGATATCCCATATCACCTCCGTCTTCACGCTGGGAGCTCTGAGGAAAAAAAAAAAAAAACTTCCAATCCCAATGCAGGGTGACAAAAACACAAAAATCATTCGTACATAGGCTCCCCTCGTACATAAAAATCATCATCGCCCCCCTTTCCTTATTTCCCAAAGCTAAACCATATTTTAAAAAAAGAGATACTTTACCTTTATTGTCCCATTCAAGAGCGCATATATACTTTGCAGTCCACTTCAACGACGGATGTGTACTCGCTGCTGAATGGCCAAAACATGTATAAAAAAAAATAGGGAAAAAAAAACAGAAATGCTGTCATAATGCGAAATAAATTCCGAACCAGGTGTATAATACTGTTCGAGCCTCGTGACGGGTGTGCTCAACACTTGTATGTTGGTAGAGAGAGAATGCCATCGCTTAAGGGGGGGCGAAAGCCTTAGAACAGGCTTACAAAAGCCGACGAGGACGCGAATGAGTAAAGTGGGCGAGGGGGGTAAACCAAAAACACGAGCAACAGGTGCAGGGACGCCACACGCAGCATCATGGGGCGGTGGTGGTTGGTCGTGTACCCGACTCTAGCTGTGACGGCGTCACTGCTTCCGTTGCATTTATCGTAGGAGGTGCCTCCGTTGATCGTCCAAAGCGCAAGGCGTGGCGGACAGTCGCAAACATGGCGCTTGGGGGAGCTGGGTGGGATGGCTCTGTGGTATTGGTAGCGGCAGCCTCCCTAGCCTCCATCGCCGCGATCTGAGCTCGTCGCCGTCCTGGCAATCGCAGCAGAGAGGACTGGGGCCTCGAGTTGTTATTGTTGTTGGTATTGTTCCGGTTGCTTGAAGAGCGGAACCATGCCGTTGATAGACCCGCGGGTAGATTCATCCGAGAGTTCTGGCGCGCATCGAGATTGGCACCGTTGCCGGCTGCAGCATCGCCGCCCTCGGGGTTGGGTCTGGGTTTCGGGATGTAATAATCGGCCTTGCAAAGCGGGCAGCATGCGCGGCGGCTAGTGAGCCAGGGGTCGACACAGACGGCATGGAAGGTGTGGCCGCAAGTCAGTCCGCGGACGTCGTCGTCATCCTCGAGGGTATCGATACAAATGGCGCAGGTATCGCCAGATGTGTTGAGAAGTTCCGGTGGCAGGGCGGCAGTGATGTGCTCGTCATCGTCCTCCTCTTCCTCCTCATCCTCTTCCTCTTCGGTTGTGGTTCGCTTCAAGTTGTGATGCGGCTTCACGGGTCCATCCTCGGGGGTTTCGCCGACAACAATGGTGGCGTCCTTCTTATCGTCATCACCCTTATGCGCCTTGGTCTCGCCTTCTTTCAAGGTAGTCTCCTTGACTGGTTCGGTTTCGGTGGCTGGAGATGCGATATCCTCGACCGCCCGAACCTCTGTTGACACACGGTCTTTCTTGGCAAGATCGGGGATTGCTCCATCTGCATTGTGAATGCTATTCGGCCGACTAGGCGTTCCAACGCCTCCAGCAGTAGGCAATCCTTCTCGAGCCCGCTCTGAAACCCAAGTCTTATACTTCATCATGGGGAACTTGTCGTTGACCTCGTCCATGGTCATGAGTTTCTTTTCACGCCTTCTCCGGTGGGGTCGGGGCATGTTTTCGAGGGTGATGGGCTCGCCATCTTCATTGGCCATGCGTGCTCGATTACGAGCATTGTATCTAAAACAGTACTTGACACCAACGATAATCCTGCCCACGAGTTAGATGAGAAGCTTGGCGACAGACCAGCGGAAGAACTCAATTGGAATAGAGCTGCATTAATATATCCGCTGGATAAAAAAAGTTGAATACTCACCACAAGTTTGTGAAGACGACACCAAAGCCCAGAGCGACAAAAAAGAGCAGGGGAGAGCTGGAGCCGCCACCCTTGCTGTTGTTGTTGCTACTATTCGTGTTGGACGGAATGGCCGTCTGCGGACTGGTAGTGTCTGATGATGTCGAAGTGGGAGCGTGCGTCGTCGTCGCAGCCCTGACGACAATGTGGGCGACCTCGCCGAGGACCTGGTCGATGACGGCCATGGTTGATGCTTTGCAGGATGGCAGCGATGGCAGGATGGCAGTGATTGACTCGAGGTCTATATTACACGTGCTGGGACACGGCCAGCATTGATCATGCGACGGCGTTCAGGTTCTCTAGTCCAGAGCGTTGTAGGCTCGGAGTCGTCGGAGCGCTGAGGGGTGCACCATGCAAGGCTGAAGTCGAGCGCAGGTCTGGATGGGCGCTCTTTTTGGAGTCGTTTTTTTTTCCCCGGGCTTCGCCTATCTACGTCCCTCTCCGGTAGGAAGAAAAAGAGAGAGAGAAACAAGAAGAAAAAAAAAACTCAATCTCCCAGTCAGTCGGCAGCGACAGACGCTGAACGGGCAGCTCTCGATCGATTGCTGCAAGCGATGCGCGGCTTACGACGGACGGTAAGCAACAACGCGTGAGAGGGAGGAGGAAGCAAAAGAAATGCGTGTGTAAGGGAAGAAGCAGAGGAAATCAATGGTTCAGACTGCGGAGTGCAGCAGCAGGTGGAGCGGGTTATTAAGAGGGAGGAGGCGAGCAGCGGGCGATTGACTAGAGACCCATTCCACCCACCTCAAGACTCGGGCTAGCGGCTGTCGCAGTACTTGGGCGGGCACCCGGGACTGCGCGCCGTTGAGGTACGGGGTACGAAGATGGCCTAGAGCAGCGTATCTGGCTGCGCGACTACTGCTGCGACGACCACTAAAGCGCCTGCTAGCAACAGCCAGCAAGGGGGGCCGTCCCCCTCTTTGGTCGTCCTCGTCTTCTTACTGCTCACTTCAGCGGCAGAGGGGGGGGTGGGAAGAGTCGCAGCGGCTCAATGGGCACTGTGTGCTGTGACGGGGCTTGCGCTAAGGGGGCCCGCAGCGAGGTGCTTTAGGGCCTGGAGGGCGCTGGGGTGGAGCCGCCGTAGTGGCTGCGACGCGCTGCTTTCTGGCCGTATTACTACAAGCACTGGAGTCTCTGCTGGCTGCGCGCACTGACGGGTGCGCTGTATGTGCTGAAGTGTGTGCAAGAGGCCGCTGAGGCCGTCGGGGTTGCAGTTATGCCGGGGGGGGTCGATCTTAGTCCTGCTCACTCACCAGACAAGACGCATTCGGCCCATGCGCAAAGTACGAGATACGTCGTGTTGGTGGCAGCATCGCCTCGATTGATGTGCGTATAAGCGTAAGTGCTCTTGATATGTGCGCACTCACCACCAAGAGCAAGCCGAGCGGAGCGGCAATACGAAGTGCATGTATGCAAGCATGTGCGCGCGGCTCGCTTCCCGGGTCAATCAAGGTCCACGTACGCGGCTATCTCCTACACCAGAGATGAATTACTATTCTGATTCATCAGAACACCAGAGCACAAAGCACTCTGCCCTGCAATTGCTCAATTCATCTCCCTGCCAGCATCTCGGCTTAATGAGTCAGAACTAACACCTCGATGCCGTAGCAGTGGCGCCGCTGCCGTCGGCAGGGGCAAAAAAAAAAGCAAAGAAAAAAAAAGTAAAAAAGATTGCTGAGCTATTAGCCCGCAAAAGCTTGAAACCAAGGCAACCCAATGAATTCAATGTCTCACAATGTGGCCGCAAATAGCAGCAGCACCCACCGCCAGCTATACTCTACTCGTCCATTTGGGTGCGTTCAGTTCCATCCAGGTCCATGCTGGCATGCTCCCAATGGAGTCGAGTCCTGGCTGCGGCTTGATGTTAGAGTTGCTGACGCAGCACGTACCTGGAACTCTACCTCTGCCACAATGGCTGGAGCGCTTCGTGCTTCATAAGCCATTGATGGTGAGAGTTGCAGCCTTCAAGACTTGGTATTTGAAATCAATTCTGGCAAACTTTTAATCGTATCCGCCGTATCTGCAAGCTCGGTGCGTATAGTCATACTCCGTTGATGTGGTCACCGAGACCGTTCTGCCTGCCACGGAGTATCCTTAGGTCGTATATTAGCCGGCATGTGGATCTTGAGCGCCGCGGTAGTCGAATCCAACGTTGAAGCCGTCATGCCATTTGATGTCATGTCATGCGCTACTCCTCCTCGTCGATGGCCGAGCACGGCACCGATCTCCGTCACGACTTCGGCTTCGGTCACGGTGGATTGAACAGAGTTTCGGCCTGTGAGCCACGCCGCCTAGACCTTCCCCCCCCTCTTGGTCCCTCACTGGAAAAACTCCACGGATACGCAATGGAGATAACGCCCTAAGCTACGGCTGACACGGCACTGTTTGGGCCCAAGTGGCCGTTGTGCTACCGCTGGAATCGCCTCGGAGGCCAAAGACATGGCGGGCGGGAGCACAGAGCTCACTCGAAAAGGAGAATATGGTGAATCATCAATACGAAGTACTCGCACTGGCTATTAAAAGCAAATCCAGCGTTGGGGAGCGGATGCCCAGCCGAAATCTATTTTTGACACACGTCCAGACCCGTGCCGTGCCTTGTAGTATTCTTGGGCCGAATTATGCCAGCGATTTGAAACATGCATTGTTCGCGACTCACTGGCAAATTTTTCTTCTTTACTTTTTACGACACTTGTCGCATACCTGTCCCCATTGGCCCCAAAGCCTAGCCTGGTCTGTTTTGCCCTGCTTACTTAGTCGAGAACGGCCATGATGCTTTGGGCTTCGTGCCATTCCCGGGTGGCGATCCGTGGCTGGCTAAGTTGCTGAGCGAGAGAGCGCTCTGGTAGGGCAACTCCTGCCTAAGCGCACTTTCAGATCGGACGCGACGTGAAGGTTTCCGTAAGGTACCAGGTTTCTGCGCGGGAATAGTCATCGTCATCGCCCATATGATTCTAGAGGGCTAATACGTGTTTCCATCTCATCTTTGCGAATTTGTCCACATGTCACTTCTGGTGCGACAGTCGAGGGGGGCGGTGGAGGCTGGTGACTGGATCTGATAGCAGAGCCCTGCTCAAATGTTAACCAGTGACTTGCTTCTTGTGTCTGGCGCAGGTATCCCCCGCTTCAGAGTTGACTGCTTGGGGGAGCCCATATCCTGGCGTAGGCGCGGGCCAGGTGACATTAGTCCCGCCACTACCGAGAGTACCATGGGATCTCGACTCTTGCATCGAGCCTCTGCCATGTTTCACATCAGTTTCTCTGTCCAGCGCTGTTTTCCCGCTACTACTGTTTCCACCGCATCTCCCTTACTCCAGCCAGTCTCTCTGTTGGATGCCAGGTATGTCGTCAAATAAGCTCAATTTAATCGCAGCCCGGAACGTCTGCAGGCCCGCAGTGATATTTCTGGGATTACACAGCATAACGGCGCCTCGCACAAGTATCTGTACGACGGAGCGCTCCGTGCTGCCAACACGTTGCTCTGCATGTAGGCATGTCCCGCATGTCTCATATAAGCCCCGAGGCCATAATACTGCGTCCAGATGTCGAATAGAGGCAATCTTGCTGACACCAGATGTCGCCAGGGGATTCCATCGCCGGATTTCCATCCTCCGCGAGCGACAGCGGCTCCATTGTTTCTTTCCTGGGCCTTGCGTGAGAGCCAGTCCCTCCGCCAGATGCCTCGAGCGGTTAGCCGCGAACTGAGTGCATGGCTCGCAGGCATTGGATTGGGTTGGGACTTTTTCGCGCGCAAGCATCAGCTCCCAGGGGGGGGGGGGTTGGCAGTGCGACAAATCCCCGCCGTGCACTGTATCATAGCGTCGATATGGCGGAGCTAAGCTGTCAAGCCAAAGACCTCACACCCACTTCCAGCACCAAGCACACGAGTGCCCGTTCCCTGGCATCGAGAGACGGATAGATTGATTCGCTTGCATGGCGACAGCAGCACTAGGAGTTCTGGGCATCAGGCGGTGATGCTCAGCCTCAGTCTCTGTGGATGTTGGGTTTGGAATTGGATCTGGAGGCGGGAGATATGAAGGTGAATTCTCAGGATTTCATTTTCTAGTCGGGCCAAGGTTGAATTAGTTAACCCGACAAAAGAGGGCACAGAGGCAGTCGAAGCCCTTCCGCTTCTCGTGATACCTAATAGGCATAGTCATAGGGAGCTGGATGTGCGTTACCGAGCCACGCCGCTGGTGCTGAGCTTCATGCACGCACGGGGAAAATATTGATTTAATTATGCGGCTGAGGAAAAAGCAACGAGGCCGAATTGGCCCAATCAGTGCCCACGCTCAGGCTCATGAGCTTAATTACCCTGCAGAGCCAACAAACAAACAAAAAGGAAATATAACTGCTAGCAATAGAGAATAGGAGTAAAAGATAGAGTGCGTTTACTCGTATTCGCGCAAGTGCCATTTATTAGTCATTCTCCGCAGCTCAAAGTGGTTGCTCCTTCCTTTTGTCGTTGACATCATGATAGCCTGACTGGGAAGCGGTGCCTGAGAATCATCGCTTTTCTCTTCCTTCTCTTCCTCTTGATCGCCTGCCATCCATGCAACTTGGACCACAAAAAAAGAGCAGCGTCTTTGTTGCTCCGCCTCACGGTGACAGACTGATGGACACTGGTTGACAAATGATGCAATAACCCCCATCTTCCTCTCTTAAGAACACACATGACCTCTTCTCTTTTTTGTTCTTTTTGTCATCAACGAGAGAGGTAACAACTAGATTACCTAATCTTGCTCACACGCCCCAATCTTTCTCTCTCACACACATATATCACGCACGCACATACAAGTACGTTCTACCACTATTTGAGTTCATTTTTCGCTCTCGAGCCATTGAATCCGGCCCTTGCTAGCATCCCGGAACCCCGGCCGGCCGACGGACCCCGGAGCAACTCCCTGCCTGTGCTCGTCCTTCTAGATCTTCCCACCGCACAAAAGAGCTGTCGTCGTCACGCCGGGCTGTGCTGGCACTGGCGTTGGCCAAGATCCGCTATCTTGGGGCCGATGCCCCCCGCATGGGCTCCGGGCTCTCTATGTGGGTTAGTGCATGGGTGGCCCTTTTAGCCATTGTCGCAACGGAAATCTTGGCTTTTTCTTATTCCCTCGCTTTTTTGATTTCCTTCTCGATGGAGGGGATGTGCGATGGAAATGGGAAACTAGTTGTACAAGAATTGCTGGGCTAATGCGCAGTGATGGAGCCGGTGGCATGACCAATTCCTACAGACTGACTGACTTGGCAGGCACCGGGAAGCCGTCGTTGGCATCTTGTAATCGCTCACCGATGACATTTTTTTCCCTTTCTGCTTCTAAGGCATTGTGGGCCATTACGCGGCGCCTGTAGAGGTGTCTTTTGTTGATGCAAACTGATGGTTAGCAAAATGCAAGCCATCAATTCTGGGTTGAGTCACCGCAGGCATCAAGCAGCAAATCGTAGATTCAACGCCTAAATCACACATGTCTAACCTTGCTTTAGCCTTGCTCTATCAAAGCCAGTCTCTCTACATGGGGCCAGTTACACACAGATACACATTCACAGCATGTACGACAAGCCCCAACGACATTTTTGGCTTTTCTGTTCTTTTTTTCCCCTTTAGTTCTTGCCGTAACATACTCTGGCGAATTCTTCTTACATCATAGTCATCTAATCCCTGATAATCCTCTTCCAAACCGGCCCCCCAACTACTACTAAGGTATAGTAGATATCAAAAAGTCAAACCCTCCATCGGATCCCTCGGACCCAATCACCACTTCCCCATCATCATGCCAGTAGCTTCCTTGGCGGTGGATCACAAAAAAAAAACAGATTCAGTTTGAATTTGAAAATGTGGCATTCATCGGTGCACCTATCCTACTAAAATCCTCGCAAAATCTCCAGGTCCCCATAATCATAACGTTTTGTTCAAAAGCGTGCCGTGCCTGTTCCGTGGCGTTGGCCTTGGGCTTGAAGCCTCCAAGCCCATAAGCCACAGAATGCAGATGTTTCCGCGAACGGACATTCCGAAACTCCGAGATTTTTGGGGGGCGTTTCTGGAAGGACGTTTTGCGTTGAATGGATTTGCAAACGTTTTTTTTTTTTCAAGTTATTCTCGGGAGTTTGTACATGAAAAGTATCGTAAATGACCTTTACTTGGATTATGGAATTGGAAATATGTTTGAGAAGCCAGTTTATTATGTTATAAAAGAAACCCAAAAAAGCAAAAAAAGCAAAAGCAAGTTGCAACATTAGTGAGAAACACCCTCCAGTGGTATCATCAGATCATCAGCCCCAATCTAAACGAGTCCCAACTCCCTTCACAATGGCGTCCATACGGAACATTAAGTGCTTTAATATACTCCAAAATCAAAACACACAAGCATGCGCAAAAAGGGGGGGGGGGGGGGAAACCACCAAACCAAGAGCAAAAATAACGAGAGGAAGGGC